>VYZW01062271.1:1292-14851 GCA_013401315.1 Balaeniceps rex
TGTCAATGCTTTAGTCTATAACTACCCCAGTCTTCTGGTGAATGACATACTTCAACACAGATTTTCAACTCCTCAACTCATGTCCTAACTACTGGAGTTTTAGTACAGTCACTGTGCTTTATGTATGGTTTCTATCTCAACCTTTTAAAGGAAAACTCTTTAAAGACATAGTCCGAAATTCCTGAGGTTCTGGATGAAAAATGCTTACAAATTGTTGTACAAATTTGAGTACAAATTTGAGTCCTTCTACTTTGTCGTATTTTCTGTCTACACAGGTGCAGGGTTTTTTCTTCTCTTGCTTTACATGTAAGGACTTTCTCTGTCTATTGTAGCAACATCCAAAAACATTAATATTGTATCTGAGGTGCCTGTTGAGTGTTTCTGACACTTACCCTGGGAGGGGCACATATGTTAGTAATGATATCTCCAGCTGCTGCTAAATAAATCATAATGCCATCTTAAAAACATTGACAAAATAGAACCAGATTCCATATTGAAAGCTGGCNCCTCAAACGCAGGCACTTCTGTTTTATTTTGCTTTGAGCTGTCCTGTAGAAATGAAAACATAATCCTGGTATCATTTCCTGCTGGAGAAGCGTGAGTATATTAGAGAAAAAGCATTACACACGTTTTAATAGTAGGAATGAAAACATACATAGGATAGGATTTTTAAATAACTCAACAATACTTCCATATTTTTTGCATAGCATTACACACATTTTAATAGTAAGGAATGAAAACATACATAGGATAGGATTTTTAAATAACTCAATGATACTTCCATATTTTTTGCATAAAGGTACACAACTGAAATCAAATTCCTCAGCTTTGAAGTTGCTCTGTTATTTTTCTAGTTTCCTGTTCTACGATGAATTGATTGGCTTCTGCCTTATTACGTAGGTCTGTCTTGTAACGTTTTTTGCACTTTGTGATCTTTTCATCTGTATTACCTGACTTCTGTTTTCTCTGAGGCAAACTGCACAGTTACAAAATTTACCACCACCCTAGAGCATTTGAATGTACTGGTAACTCTTCATAGAGAATTCTCCATGTTCCTTCAGTACTTTGCTTTCATGGGGGCTAAGAAATCCTTTTTAATAGTCTTTTTCAGAAATATGACTTTGGGACAATTTTTCCCTGTGTATCTGTAAGCTCTGCAGACCACAGTCTGCTTTCAACACAGGTTTTCAGGTAGTCACATCTTCTGGTCCTGCTATGTGCTGTCCTTTGGAACAGTGCTTTCATATGAATGCCATAACACCAGAATAACAGTAGTTGTCTTAAGGTGAAATGAGTAAGAATCTTAGGGCATGCAGACTATGGAGAGAAGCATAGGTTATGCCAAAGTTTTTAAAACTTTCAAGTCAAGTCTCCTTAAGAGAAAGAATTAGGAAGCTGAAAGCTAGAAGTAAATTTTTAATGCCAGCTAAACAAGCATCATAGCCTTCACATGCAACAAAACCAGTCAGTATTACAAGAAGCGTACTTAAACCATTGGCTGTTCTGTACAGTGGGAGAAGTAGGGTGTATGTTCAGAGGCAACCAGTGCTGCTAACATTAACCTACCATTTTCAGTGCATAAGGATACTGTGATGCTGAAATTCTGTGTCACGTGAGGGCTATTAAGAGATGGAATGTAAATTAGAGAAGCAGTGCAGCACCACTGAAAGTTGACCTCTTCTCGTTCCTGAAGGTAGCTGATTCACAAAGGCGTTCAGAAAATTTATCCATCAGGAGCTCCTAAGAAACAGAGGACAGTTGATTGGACAACATAATCTGGTGGAAATTAGCACATACTTGTATACATTTTGGTATCAGTCACCAGCCAGCTGTGACTAGTATGAGTGCCAGCATGAAATCACTCCAACATATAACACCATGCGTGTGCGCAAGCAAGAAATACCACCAAGAATCTTACATCAGAGGTGGTGTACCGCACATCTATTAATTTAAGCTCTGTAGAAAACATTGCCAAACCAGGAGGCCCTGCATGCCTTTTGTTTAACTTGCTGTATTTATTGCCTAACACCTTGAAGGAACTGTTAAAACACTGTTTATGTTTATGCAAAGAGAATCCCTGAAATTGTGCCAAGTTCAATGTTAGCATGGTTTATAGACCATTCCCATGCCCACAGGTCTAGAAAGTCTGCCCAAGGGCATAGGAAGGATGTAGTCTAGTCTGGAATGGCTTAATATGATGAGGGATGTAATGTAATCACTGGATACTAGAAAGTAATAAAGCATTTTGGATTAAAGATAGAACTTACAGGTTGTTTTCCCTCTAGTTTAAATATATGCAAAGGAATGACAAGAAGTTGTTTTTTTTTTTTTTAAGTTTGTTCCTCTAACCTTCTACTTTAAGCCATTTTGCTTTGTGAATATTGCATAGGTAACCATCCATATTTTAGAAGCATATTCTGTTCATTAGTCCCTTTTCTTCCAGTAAAGTATTCAACAGCTAACAGCTTAATTGTGAGCTCATTTAAAATACATTGATAGTGTAACATAAAATGGATCTAGAGTTAAAATTTAATGGATAAACCACTGAGACTATTAAAACTGTTCCATATAATAAATAAAAAAGGGGAGTAAAAATTGTCTGGGGTATTGTCATACACAAAGTACGCAAAACATCTCATCCACTTTCTGGCATTAACCCAGCTGAGACCTAGCTACCATGTAAAAAACAGATTAAACTAACATCCATCAAGGTGAAAGATAATTATTGCTTGTGTCAGACAACACCTGTTTTTGCAGCATTCCTCAACTGAGTTAAACTAGAGACAAGCTGAAGCTTTCCACTGAATTTTACGTTTGACAGTTGCCTGAAGCAATTGTGTCTGTGAAACACCTTCACCTCTTCCTTTGTTTACTTTTTGGGTAGACTAAAAATGTTAAAATACTAAACAGAAAATTTTAAAATTAAGCAGAAAATCCAGCAGGGAAATACATAAAGTCAATGGTGGATGTTTATTGAAAAAATGTTATGATAGTCAGTCTTTTGTGAAGTCTACGTACAGATCTGTTGAAAACATTCATTTGAGAATGAATTCTGCCTATGTTACTCAAGTGAGTAATCCCACTTACTTCATTGGAAGTTTGTAGGAGTGAAAGTAGTAGTCCCTAGATAGCAGCACAACGCACTCCTGCTATCTTTAAGCAACACAGCATAGGCTGTAAGGCAAGATGTTCATCCTACTGCGTAAAGTAATCTGTATCACAAGCACAAATTTCACACCGAAGTCCTGCTTCAGTTGTGCCAAGACAGCTTAGAGCCCATGGATCAAAGTACATTCTGTTACATGAAAAGTAATAATACGTATGCGTACTATAGCTTTCATAGGTCAGTTCACAGAAGGATTTGGAGTCTTTTCTGTTTTGTTTTGCCTTCTTGTGAGATGTAGGACAAAGTTTGATTTTGTGACTGTAAGATCAACAGAGAGGTCTCTTGAAATAGACCTGTCTTGAAATAAAACTTATTTTTCCTCTATACAGAAAAAAAGTTGAAAACTCCATGTCATCAACTACTCTGCAAGGTACAATCTAACTTGATCAGGTTAAATACTAAAAGGTCCAATCCAGAGTTCACTTACATCAGAAAGGGTCCTTTGATCAAATGAAGTGGGGTTTGGATGATACCTAATAGAAAGGTCAGGTGGATGATTATGCTAAACAGTAGCCCCTAAATTAATTTGATTAGAGGAGATGTTGCTTTAGAGGAGAGAAGGAAGTGCAAGGTTTGGTAGACTACAAACTGCACATTGAGCCAGGAGGGAAGAGAACTAGGAAGGGGTGCAAGTAATGGAGCACCAATCATCCCATTAAAAGCAAAACTGCCAGCACATGGTAAACTATGGTAAACTGTGTTCAAAAGGTAAAGAAAACCCCTCTGCAAAAAACGTGCTTTCCAAGAGAGAAACACAGAGGTCCATAGAAGAGAATGAGCTGAGGTCACAGATGTGATGTTTATTGGGGCAATAGATCCAGAGGCAGCACAGCATGCCTCATTGCAAAAGGAGGCAGCAGTTAACGGTGATTGGTACTAGCTGGTTTTAATGACACACAACTTCTAAAGACTGCACACAGATTTGAAAACAAACATGATCAGATGGAGAGATGTGAAACAGAAAAAATGTATATTCCAAAGGCCTTAAAGGAAAGGGTACTGCCACAAACAAGTTAGGGGAGGCAGTTGCACCAGTACAAGGTGTAAGATCATCTTGTGGGAAATCTTTGCTGAATGATCAGGCAGAGGAACTATTGGGGCTACCTCATCTATCCTTAAGACTTTTATCTGAGAGCATGTCAGGGCAGTATGGTCACAGCAAGGGCAGTGCTGACACCACCCACAAATAGAGGGTTTGAAGAGACTGCAATGTTACCTTTTCCACTGAAAACTCATTTGGAGGGCAGACCTTGGTCAGCAGAGTATGTCCTTAAGTGAGTAACCATAATCCTGAGAGAATTAAGCTAAAGTCAATGGGCATCTCACCAAAAACTTAGTGGCCTGTACAGATCCCTGAGTTTTTGTTAAGATTGTAATACAAGAGCAGTGTTAGGTACTGACAGAGGAAGGACAGTTGGTGACAAAACAAGCATGAACGTTAAATGAAGAGGATGGTCTGCAAAAATCATGGTCTTACAATAGATGACAGAATGACCAAGAAAACATTTCATAGTACTTTAGCAACATCACCACATTAATTTCCAGAAGCTTCAGAACAATGGATGGACAGAGACCCAAATGTAATCTGACAGTACAGTAACCAGAGGCAGGAGTTAGGAGTACGCAAACAGTAAGAGTGTGTCTGTGGAAAGTGTTTTAGAGATGATGCCTCAATAGAGGATGAGGTCAGTGGAGAAAGCTGTCAATTATTTGAGCTGGAAATCTACATTGCTGGGAGCTGTATTAACAATACAGCTGGTACTGATTACATAAAAGCAGTACAGGAAATACCAGAAAGAGAAGATAAAAAATGTCCTTTGGTTTAAATGTATGAAAAATACATCTTTGTAGTTATAGTGATAACTGTGGAAAGTCTTAGTGCATTTCTTTACATCTCTCTTAATGTACTGATCCTGTGCTTTAGGATAATGGGCTTAGAGCATGATTCAGTTACATTGAACCTAACTAAATAAAAGGTGTAATTGGTGATTAGAGAAGTGCAATGAGACCAGTGGGAGGAACCAAATAATTAGCTTCCATATGATGTTTTTCAGAGTTTTATTTTTCAGACAAATCTGGGTATGGACCTAACACGCATTCTTCCAAATCCTAGCCATAAAAAACATTGTTATGGTTATGAAACATAATAGTCTTTGCCCTGGAGTTTATAGCCTAGAACTATTTGAGTACCGAGTCTGTATTTCTACCTGTGTTAACACTTGAACCTCTAATACTGTCCAAAATGGTTCAAAACCAGTAGAGAAAAACCAAATGCCCAGGGCAACATCCAATCTGAAGAACAAATGGCAATTGGCTGCCAAAGAGGAGATGATCACAGCTGGAGTCTGGTTCAAGGAACTGGTCCACAGACCATGCGCACCATCTGAGTCCCTTGTAATAAACCCTCACCCATTTGTCTGCATGACACCACATACTTGAGTTGGTATCGGTGTTGAGCATGGCACTATATTTGTCTTACAGATTTTTCCTGATCCATGACCTCCAGATACCTACACAGCTAAAACCTTTTTATGAAACTCTCACCCACTCATATCTCAGTTTCTAACACATCTTTTTGCCTGGTTTTCACAAATTCAGCTCTTCTCCATTCATTTCTGTTCAGAAAGATGGCTAAAAATTATTTTCCTAGACTGTTATTTCACTCACCTCTCTCTCTCAATCATTCTCTCTATAGTCTAAGTCAGCATAAGTGATTCTTTTAAGGAGTTTCATAGCTTATATGAGCTTCTCATTCAGCATCTAAAGGTCGACTCCTATTTTTAATCTGTTAATGATACCAGTGTCTATTTTCCACTTGTTACATTTTCGAAAGAGCACCAGAGTGCTTTCATCCATATATTTGGCAGAAGCTCCATTAAGAACTTGTAAAGAAGTGCAACCTATTTATCTTCATTGCCCTTAGATACAATGCCTACAAAAAAACTGCCAACAACAGACTGCCGGGGTCCTGAGACGCCTGCTCCTCAAGCTGACGAGTGTTGTTCTGGTGTTCTGTTGTAAAGCTCTGTTGTAATTTGTTCTCTTTTAGTTAATAGTAGAGCTCTTTGGAGAAGGGACTTAGGGACTTTTTCTGCTTTGCGTTTATGCAACATTGCTAGGACCTGCAGTGATGCTAACAGAAGAACAATTAATAAAACTGTGTACAAAATTATGTCTCCCAGAGGCCAGAGTTATTTGCTGCTACCCTGTAGCTTATGAAATAGCTACACACAACAGCCCATAAATGGAAGACTTAACTTCTGCATGATCTACTGGCTATGTTGAATTGCCTTGTAGACCCGACCTTCCTTCAGCACCAAGCAGGGAGATTCTGTGTGATTAAAGATGTCATATCTAAACACAGACTTTTAAAAAGCTTGTGGCATTTGCTGCACAGTTCCAAACACTGTACTCTGCATGTTTGTGTGTATTTACTACTTTGCTTCTGCTTATTCAGAATTAATAAAACTGGCCCCAGCCAATTCAGTGGCACTGCTTGCTTCTAAACTTTCTCCCTCCAAATCTCTTAAAAATGCATGCATCAACACAGCAGTCTAACAAGCCGTTTTAGGAGCTGATTTGATTGATGCTTCTGTAATAGGTTGCCAGTACAAGTCCTACAACAAATTAGAAAGAAATGAGCGAGCAGGGGCACACAGAGGGTCTACAGAGCAAGGGTCAACTTCCTAAGTCTCACAGAGGATTCAGTGTTTCAGTTGGGGAATGGGTTTGATATACTGTTCCAAACTTCCCAGAAGACAGACAAGGGGATCTGAAGGATTAAACACATATTGGTCATCCACACCTGTCATTGTGAAGGTAACAGCAGCCTCAGGGGGGCTGGCAACAAAATCTTTCTTATCTATTACCATTCCGGATGCCAGAGGTAACTTTTTCCCTGGATCACAAAATGGGTGCCAACAGCCACTCCTCCAGTTCGGACGAATCCCAGCCCACAGCCTTTTCACAGAGGGGCAGGAAGCAGCAAAATTGCTCCCACATATTGGAGGTGAAAAGAAATTCTCCTTCTTGTGTTGCAGAAGGCTTGACTGGAAAGCAACACCCAGCAGGGCTTACCTAGCACAGCAGCCAGTGGCTGCTTAGAAACCGTGGGGTAAATTTGTGATGGCACAGATGCAGGGTGCATATTGCACCTTGGGTCCAGGCTTGGTTGGGTTTGTGATTCTCGACAGGGAACATTTTAGGGGGTTCAACGGCTGGGGAGGGGAATGGAGAAACTCAACTTTATCCGTTGAAAAGTTTGGAAAGGTTAATTCATAGACCATCTAGGGTGTGAATTTAGATACTTCATGGAGAAGCCGGTACCTGACTTCGCGATGGCCCTGAGGTGGTTGCCCTCCCTTGCAAAAGCCTTGTGGATGTAGTGCCTTTTGCAAGTGATATAAGAAGATACAGGGACTGTTAATTGCAGGTACAAGGCATCCCTTTGTCTAGCTGTTTGAAATTAAGTGGGTCTGCAGTTGGCTTTGGGTGCCAGCTAAAGTTCTTCCTTATGGTTATTTGCATCTGCATAACCTGTTAATTGCATGACCAGGAGTGGAGTAACAGTCCCAGGCAGCAGCCCCAGAGGGTAAAGCTTGCTTAATTTACTGCGAAGAAGCCTCTGGTAGGCCACACGCTGATGTCACATCTGAGTGGCAAAGAGCACCTCGGAAACGGCAGCGCGAACCAGCCGTGGACTAAGTGGCTCAAATGCCACTGGGTGAACGAACGCCTGGTTAAATGTCCACCTGCTCCACCGCCCCCGGCTGCCACCCTGGCTGACCCCACCGCCGGGGCAGCCTGTAGTGGAGGGCCGCTCCCGGGAGAGCCAATCCCTGGGCCACAGGGTCTTCGTATTCTTTTTTTTTTTTTTTTTAAATGCAGCAAGACAGAGGTTTCCTTTTCTCATTCCTGCAGAATGCTATCCTCTTGGGTGAATAGAAAAATGAGCAGATATCTTGGAAGTAAAACTTGCCAGTGAATGAAGTGGAAGGGTTAGAAATAGAGCTATATAAGTAGGCTTTGGTGTTAAATGGTAAATTTGGAAGATTTAATTAGAAAAGAAAGTTAGTAATACCAAATGTCTTTAAATTGCTTTAGGAATTTTCTAATTCTCGAATCTGTCTTCCTGTCACAGTTCAGCTGAATAAAAACATATATATAACTTTATTAGTAAGCTGCATCAGAGAGGCAACATTAACTGTAATATTGTTAGCGATTATTACAGCTGCTGTCTGTAAGTAATCTCTGGGTTGCTTTTTTCACTCTTTTGGATGGAAGGAAGCAGTGAGTGACTCCAGCCTTACAGGCTGGTGAAATACAGGTTCTTGTGCGGTATGATTATTTTCACAGGGAATTTATAGGGGACTGAACAGTTGTAGGGTTTTATCACTCATCTGTTGATATTGCAAGGCTCATTTGAGCCCTATGTAGTATGCAGTCATCACTTCTAATGTGGTCAGAAATGTTTGTCATTCATATGCACTAGTGAGTTATGAAACTGATTGTGAACTTGAAGTACAGGACATCTTGCAGGGTCTTAAAAGTAATTTTAAAAGCCTCAAAATATTTTCCAAGTTTTGTTGGTTGATAGGTCTAAAATTGATAAAGCGTGAATTGAGACTGCTGTAGAATTTTTAGTAATGTTAAGAAGGGATCATAGCAGTCATGTGCAAGCAGGCCAAGATTTAGGGTCTGTGAGGAGCATCAGCATAAGAATCTTAGATGCACTGTGTTTTCCCATTTTTTTAAGGACTCTTTCTGGTATATGTCAGGAATGCAGGTGACAAACTTTTTCCTTTTGGAAAAAAATATTTCAGCTTCTCCATAATAAAGAGAATCCAGCCTGAACATAAAAATGAAATAGCAGTGCAGGGAGCCAAGTGAATTCATGTGTGCAGAGTATTTTTTTTTTTTTAAACTAACTTTATCTGTGAACTCCCAGCCCTGGAGCCTATTTGAAATAAGATAGGAAGCTTCAGTCTTGTCACAAATGCAGCTACAACTTGTCCTGGGGAAGCCTTCGTAATGGGGTCAGGTAAAGTTCAATGAACTACCAAACCAGCACTATTTCAGAAATGCTAAGGTGCTCTTTCCACTGATCTCTCCACTCTCTCTGCCTGTTATTAAACTGGTAGTTTTTACAACATCAATAAAGAACTTTCCTACCCAATTGCCCCAGACAAAGGCCTGAAAGCTAGGTTTAAACTATGAAAACTTTGTGTTAGGTTCATTTAGATTGTTTTGCTGTGTCAAATACTCACTTGAGTTCAAAAGTTCAGATGAACCATGAACTTTGTCATTTCACAGCAGGCAGTTCTACAAATATAATCCGAAATTGAAAAAACATGCGATATTTAAGGTGCATTTGTTGTTCTGTGTGGAATACACTTGGAGTTCCGCATTTGCAAAGTTCTGCTTGACTTAAAGAAACTTTTAACTATTTAAAAGATGGAAAAAACCTAAACACAATTAAGCCAATAATTCCTTGATCCCTGACCTTTTAGGCTTTCAAACCAACACATATTCAGTGACTAATCATTACTGCACAAACTAAACCCAGCTAATCTTCTTAATAAATTGTGAAGTCTTGTATGTCTCATGGTTTCAGTGATGGCTTTTCTCCCCGTCTGGAACATTGCAGAATATCAAAACAAATGGGTCATGGCTTTATGTATTTGTTTAAAGTTTGAATCTATGCCATCTCATGATACAGTCTTGAGTTGAGCAGGTTTTACAAGCGTATGTGAAGTATAAAGACTGTTAGGAATGAAAAATCAGTCAATGCAATTTTCACCTACTTATTAGATAATAAAAATGTGTGGTCAAAAACAGTTTGTGCAAAACTATTTTTTAAATGTGGAAACTTACCAGAAACTGAAGAGCCTGTAATAAATTCAGCTTCTTTTCCATGAAAAGGAATTCCTTATGCCTACTCTCTCCTTTCTCCTAGTAGGTCTGGAGACTCAATCTATCAGGAAGAAGCAGCATTTCTTTTCAGTCCAGTTCTTTTAAGTCCTTTTCAGACTTAAATTTGGAATCAGAAACAACAACTGATTTAAGGCTGTTGTCCTGGACTGTTCAGAAATTGTAATTCAGGGCTCCCCAGAATTGCTACATCTGTTTAAAAAAAACCAAAACAAACCCAACATGACATTATCTGAAATGTATTTTTTAGTACCACATACATTTTCTGATTTTTACATTAGAAAAAGTTTGAATTTTTGAACTTTTCTTTATGCTGTGTAAGAGCTGGGACCTTGTTTTGGGGGCTTATCGTATAATTACAACACTCTTGGAACTTCTCATTTAAGGAAAACATAAAATAATTATAGATTTTTGTTAAAATTACTATATTTGGTCTCTGTATGAGGCATGTGCTCTCTGCAGAAAGAGTCATTTAATTGCTTGAAATAATTCATTGCTATTCTTGCATTACTCGGCAAAGAACAGATATAAACATAGGGAAGAAATTAGCAATCATGTTCTTTGTGAACAGCAAAGAGAGGAGAATGAGGAAACGTCAAATTTGGTGGACATCTGCAACAGTTCAAAATCTGCGCTGCTAAGCCCATAGTTGTAGTTGAGATTGTGATTGAGTTTGTCATGTGAGTTGTGATTGTTATTAGGATCACTACCCTATCTCCTCCCTCTTTCTGAAGGCTTGCATCTGCTAAATGGAATAAAATACACGTAGTAAGAAAGAGTGCATTGCATGTCTTGTCTGATAGTTGCAAATGTTCATTATCTTGGGCAGTTCTGCTGCAGTATCTTAACCAAGTGCACCTATTCCAGGAGTTGGTGATACTTAACTCATGGGGCTAGCTCTGCTGCAGCAAGCATGGCCTTTCTTCCTGCTTTCAGGCTGTTGTGGGAAGCAGCCAGGAAAACAAAAGTAGAATTTCCAGCATACAAGCAGTGCATTTCAGTGGCAATAGCTTCCCACTAGTGCTGGCAGGAAGCATTATATGCCACATCAGTGATGTGCAGCATGAGCTACAGACCTTCTCTGAAGGTTTGGTTATAACCTAATTTATACATGTGCATGTAAATCTTTCCTTAGTCCCTTTACGCTGGGTAAAAATCACTGAGCAGTACAGCAAGCTTTCAGAATTCTAGGTCTAGGTGAGGAAGGCTGTCTTCTGAGACCTCTCCTGCCCTCTCTTCCAGCACTTCTGGAGATGGTTTGGTGGTAGGAGAGTCACTGGAGGTGAAAGCCATAGGCTGCATCATCACTTAGATGCTGGGCAGCCTTCCGTAATGTTGTCAGCAAGTGACCTTAGACACTGTGATGCAGCCTAGCATCAGAGAAGGCACAGAGATGGCTCTAAGTCAATTGAGCATTCTGTCCCATCTCTGAGAGCTCTGTGGGAATCCATGTAGAGGTACAACATAGGTACAACCTTCCTAAAGTGCTGCATAACCTGTGAGCTGAAGAGAATTTCAGGGGTGATGGTCATTGTTGTTTGCTTTGTTTGTTTGGTTTTGCAAGGTACAGTTCAGACCAGAGTCCTGTGTAAATTTCTAACTGAAGATAGAGTTCACTAATGCTGAGGTGGCCCTTTGTTGCTTCCAGTTGTTGAGGCTGGTATAGCAGATGAAGAGCTAGGAAGGATAGGTTATTTTTCTCCTATTCTGAACATGGCCAGTGGTTTTAAACAAAATGTTCTTCCTCCATTTGGGAACATGAGTTTTACTGAAGAATATTCTACTGAAACCAGGCTGCAGCACTAATAATGTTCATGCAATACAGTACTTTTCACCTTATTGTCTGTTTTAATCAACTTTAGTGAGACAATAGAAGAGCAGTATTTCTCTTCTTATAGATATCTCTTGCATAAATAGGTGTTCAGGGTCTAATTCATCGTGGCAGGTCCTAACAGGTGAAAACTTTTAAATAGGTGTCCTGTTTTTATAACCAGTTCTCCTAAATGTATAGTAATTGCTATACAGTCTGTTTAATGTATTTTAGAGTTATAATGAGAAAATCGAAATATTAATAAAAAACCTCACTTTTTTGTTAGATGTTTCTTCCTATAGGTCATCTCAGTTCTGTGTAGGTACAAATAGCAAAAAATGATAGGCACTGAGATTCATTACTGAAACTATGTAAAAAAGGTCAAACTCATCCAGTAGCAATTCATAAATTAGACTGTATTAATCTTTCATATTATTTTGACTGAAATAGAATAATATTGGTGATAAATACAATCCATTTTTCCATTGAGGCTGCTGTTAATTGGAGTGATCAGTTTATTTAGTGAATGGAAATAACTCTATGATGGGAGAAAGACAGGCATAGGTATTGTATTGCTTGTGAAAGCTTGAATTACTAGGCTTTTCTAATTATTTATTATAATTTGTTGTTTGTTATAAGAAATTATTTAA
Organism: Balaeniceps rex; assembly: GCA_013401315.1. NCBI lineage: Eukaryota > Metazoa > Chordata > Aves > Pelecaniformes > Balaenicipitidae > Balaeniceps > Balaeniceps rex. The sequence goes on from VYZW01062271.1 coordinate 13,849, forward strand.
CAAATATGATGAATTTGCCTCATTTGTTATTTATTATAATTGTATAAATAAATTTATTTATGTTACTTATGTTGATGTACTAACAGTGTGTCAGCATAGAAAGAAAGCACATTGCCTGCTTCAAGAATGCTGAAGTTCTGATTTTTGTTGATTTAAGCACCTAAAATGGTGTCAGTTTTTCCCAAGCTTCTTGAGACTTCAAATGTTGACTGGAAAACCTGAAACAAAAAGTTGGTTTCTGGTATTAACCTCTTACTGGTCCATTTGCACATATTTGGAGAAGAGAATTTTCAGTGGTATTTTGGCCTTTTGGCTCTGCTTGCAAGGTAAGTAAGATTGAAAAATCATTAAGGTGATTTCAGAAACATTCTGTTTAGACTTGACATAAAAACATTTAAAATATTTTTGGATGACAATGGTGGAAAATTCATACATTTTTTCTAAAGCGTTTGAACCATTACTAATTCAGTGTGTCCTGATCTTATCCATACAATGCAGTAGAGGCTTTGAACTTATTTCTCAAATAGTACCTTTTAAGAGTAAATATTACAGTCTTGCATTTTTACTTCATAAATGTGTCATTACTTTGGTTAATTACTAGATTCACCAGTCGTCTGGGGGCTGACACAGAGTTTAAACTGAAGTCACTTAAAATAAGGGCTGAACAACAGAAAAGCTGAGACTGGCACTGAGACCACAGAGAAAGGGCTTGTGCAGTAGTGCACATGTTTACTGTGTTAACAGAAAGCACACCAAAAGGTGTAAGAACCTGCTCCTCTGACTGCTCAGAACTCTGAAAATAATTTAGTAGTATCAGTGTGTTCCCAGAAGGGAACAGGGTAAATTGCAGTCCCAACTCTAAGTCAATGTGCTCAAGCCTTGCACTAGTTTGGGCAAAAAGATGGTGGCTGCAATAGTTTCAGTTTTGCCATTGGTCCACAGGAGCCATGAGATGTTTCTCCTAGTGACTCGCCTAAGTGTTTGTATCTTTAACGGCCTTAAC
>VYZW01062273.1:369-17275 GCA_013401315.1 Balaeniceps rex
CACAGTAAGGGTGGTATTGGGCCTCTAGTGTTTTAATCTCCCAGAGAGAGAGTGTAAGTGTTTGTTGCCCACAGCACCAGTTTTGAATTAGACAGAGAATACAACAGAGTTTTTGCTTAAATATTGAGTGACCATCAAACAAACATCGTGCACAATTTCACTGGGTAAAACAGTTATTTTATAAAATGCTAAAAAATAGCAAGCTACATCTTCCTAGTCATCATCTCTGTGGCATTTGTAGTCTAACATACTTCAATCCCACTGCTCCTTAAACACATCCTTTCCAAACTCAGAATTCCTAAACTGTTTAGTCTTTCCTCGTGCATCAGCTGTATCACAGCTCTGCCCATGCTCGTTGTCTTTGTCTGGCTTTTTTGAAGAGGGTTCTTCTAAATGGCGTAACGAACACTGAGCTACTCAGTACCTGCTTAAGACACTTTCAAGCTCTTTATTTTCATACATAAGTGTTTGGAACTGAATTAAGAACAAAGCAGTTGTTCTGCTGTCTATTGGAGCAAGCAAACCTTTACTAGCTTAAGAAAGTGCTAACACTTTCCAGTTTAGACGTGTAGGGAGTACAAAGCAATATCCCATTGTCTCCTCTGCAGGCTCTGATCTGCAAATCCTGCTGTTTTCACACTACATACAAGCATGGCACATCTCCTCTCAGCTGAAACGAGCAGGAAACCTTCCTGGAGGCCAGATGGTACAACCATTCACATGAGCTTGTGACGGTTTCTGTTGGTGCTTCAGATTAATTTTTTCAACACAGGCAGACTTGCAAGACTAAGGTACAGTTTTACATACATGTGTGTTTTCTGGTGGTTTTTTGTTTTTGTTTTTGTTTTTGTTTTTTAATATGTGCATTTCTATTTAAACAGAGCTGATGAGAAAACCAAAATATGATGACAAGGGGTCATTGTCAATAGTTTGCAGGAATGATTCAGTTGACGAATTTAGCCTTTTTCTGTTAATGATTTTTACAGATTACTTGGTTACAGTCCGATTAATAGTTTTCAGCTAAATAAGTAAGAAGCTGTGATTGTTATCAATCTCTTCCAATGTCTACTTTCTTGGTTCAGTATCTGACCTCTCAACAGAAGCAAGCAGTATATATATTGGGCCTGGACAGTGTGAAAGAGTTTCAGTGAAACTTGAAGTCCTTCAGTTTAGGATTTCTAACATTTCATTTGGAATTTGTATTGATTCCATTACATAAAGATTAAACACAACTTTAAAAACTATGAATTTAAAAAGGTATTTGACCTATTTTAATGTCTGTAACAAAACAAAGCAAACATCACTTACTACTTCACCACGCTATTATGAAGGAAGCATGGGAAAGCACTATAAAAATCCTACAAGAGGTGTTATTCTTCCAGCAAAGGAAAACCAGAAGAGTCTTCACAACGAAATCTGTCCTTTACAAGAATTCTAGCTTAATTTCCAGACCACAGAAGTCTGAGTAGTATTAAATAAGCAATGATAGCCTTAAGGCACCATCTTTAAGTGGGTGCTACTGAAAGAAAGGCTGTCTCACAGCATTTCCCAAATGTTATACACATTCACTTATACTGGCAGATGGCACATTTGGATCTCAAATGTACGTTCTCAGAACTCAAATGCTGATCTCCTGGAGATTTTTTGTGGTTTGTGTTTTGTTTTGTTGTTTTGTTTTTTTGTTTTTTTTTTTNTTTTTTTGTTTTTTTGTTTTTTTTTTTTTTTAAAGAAACAACATTTAAAAATAATGCAAAATATCACAGAAGACTTTTTATTTTAGGAAGTGTTACAGAGCCCATGAAGACTGCATGCTGAATAGATCTCACAGCAAGGAGGAGTAGATTTTCATACCCATTACTCAACTTCAACTGCATTTCACTGTGTGAGTAAACCTATTAACTTGAGAGAGACTAGAATTAAACGTATTTCATCAGGAAAAATGTTTCAGGATCTGACCCTTTGTATTGAGAAGCTTGACTTTTTTTTTTTCTTTAATTAAACATACATCCTTAGCAATCCAGAGTAACATCACAATTAATAGCTCTTCAAAAATTACACTAAATGCCTTGCAAAAATGCTATGCATACATCTCACATGCAAATTAGCAATCCCAGATAGTTCTACTTTGGCAAACGTTTCAAAGTTGGGGGTTTTTTTAATTGTTTTAAATACCTCAAAGGGAATGTTTATCTAGTAAACATCTCCTGAGATGGGCCACCTCTGCCCTCTGAGAACAAAAAAAAGTACTGAAAAATATTTGTGCATAACTGGTATCTTAATATGAAAACTGCCTCTCTCCCATTCATTAATCAAGCAACCACCAAGAGGTATGATAGAAGATTATACAGCATAATAATAAAACCAAAATCTGTATTTATCTTATTTACCTTCAAATTGCATTCCTGTTCTCACTGGATTTGCCCTTGTTGACATCCAGCCTTCTAAATATTTCTTACTTTTTGCCTTTCTTACTGGAAGAAGTTTGATTAATATTCCTATTTGCCTTTCTTACTGGAAGAAGAATGAATTCTATCATTGCCACTGTATTCTCTGCAAGCCGAGCTTGCTTAATACTCTCTCCTAGGTTGTCTTTAGAATGAGTGAAGAATGCAAAAGATATAAATGGTCAATTATATTAGTAGGATAATAGAGATCTTGGGGTGAATCTCAGTCGACCCCACAATACAATGCAAAAGCCATCAAGTTTGTGTTCATAGTAATTTAAAATGCAAGAAATAAATATGATTATACTGATACCATTAGAACACTGAAAAAAAGAGACATGACTGGAAGGAACAGCAAATTCAGCTGTGGATAGACATTGTCTACAAAAAATGCACCTTTTCTCCCCCTGTCTGTACCACAGTTGAGTGAGCACCACCAACCTGACAAAGGAACAAGAGCAAACAGCCCACCCTCAAATGCCAAGCAAACTCTCCCCCCATACTCATTGTATATACAAATTTAATGACAACCAAAGCCGAGAAAAATATATATTGAGCAAGCCAGTTCAGATTTTCAGAGGAAAATCTGTATACTTTTCTTATAGAAGAAGCTTTAGGGGAGACCAGATAGGCCAACAAATTCAGGGGACAAGTTGCCAGCCACAATGCAGAGCTGTTGGATTTTTTCAAATTTGTATTGCTATTAAGCATTCCTTCCGATTCATCATCTGCTAAGGGGATTCAGAAGTCAGTGGTAAATTTTGGTACAGCGGCACCTCAGAATTTTTGCAGCCTTTAATTAATATCCTCCTGGAGTTCTGACACGCTGTATAGTTTATGCAAGCTACTCCGCATCAGGCTTTCATAATCCAGAGAGGAAAATCTGCGTGACCTGATGGAGTGCACTTGCATTATCTCCATTGATACCTTGAAAGAATATTTACATGTTAACAGGACCTCTGATTTTGTAGTGAGGACAGAAGTTCAGCACTGAGTCAACTGAGATAAAGAACTTCTTACCGAATAAGCAGGCATTTAAAAGGTAGGTAGTGGACATTGTTTTGCCCAGAGTAAAGAAAGATGAGATTTTAAAATCTCAGTACATAGGTTAGGCCTACTGGAATTAAAGTGTACAATTAATCTTCTTATTAAAACATTTTGATAAAATTTTGGTCTCTACTACTGAGATTGGATATGAAAATTAAAATCCATTTAAGTTAACTAAATAGGCTCTGCATTTTGTTATTTTATCTCAGTTCAAATAGTAGCAACTGTGATATTCCTTTGAAAACAAAAAGAAAGCAAATCACTTTTCCATGCACAGATTATAATTTAGGTTTTTGTTTCTCTGTTTTCTTTTCCCTTTTCTCTCCTATCCTTTCTTAACTGCAGCAAAGATGAACCATATCAGGCATTTTGCACTTCTGTCTAAACACAATGATAGCTATGCCTATTCTCATCTCCTCGGCCCTGAAACCCGTGACTGGTTGCAAGAAAAAGCACTCTTTTCAGAGTTGTCCCTTTGAGGTTGATAGTTGTAATTTCTAGGGAACACAATTGTTTGATGAAGTCATAGTCATTAAAAGGGACCAGAATTATATTAGGTCACTTCCACAGAGAGCTAAAGCATATTAACATCCATAATATCAAAGCACAAATTCATCAGCATAATCAAATAGGCTAGTTCAAGTAATTACTCTTCAAAAACCATAATCACAAGTCCTCTAACTAAACCTCAATTCCTCTGTAACCCACATTGATACCACTGTGGCTTTTTATCCTCTTGTGGCTAGACCACAAAAGGCCTTTATGAGTCTTTTACCGCCTACAAAACATAAAATTATAAATCAAGCCTACAAAATAAAGTCTTTTAACTCAAGCAATAAGGGATCCAGGATTCTTTCAGAAGCTGAAGTCACAATTTCCAGCTCACAGACAGTATACACAGTTGGTTAATAAACACGATGGATCAAGTTGAGCCAGTGGAAAACTATCTGCAGATCTCTTCTCTTCACCACTGTCAACCAAAGCCACTTCAAATCGCGATGCAATCTATGTGTTAAAAACAAGTTCACCTCATTATTGGACAAGAATCTTCTTTGTACCCCAAAATTTAGGGAAGAATATGACCTATAACTCATGCAATAGTTATTAAGACTGTTAAAAGTCCAGTATGACTCTTAGATTTGCAGGAGGCACTGGCAGAACACCACGTTGCTCAACAGAAGACAGTAAATACGCACTTGAATGATGGATTATTATGTCTAATTACCTTTCCAAAAAGGTATAGAAGACAAATGTTTCCTTGACAAGAATGAATAAAAGAAACATTAAGCTGCTCTCATTTTTCAGATTATCGAGAGATTTAATAACTGACTACGTTGGTTAATGGAAAAGAGTTGCTAAATTATATAAGACGTTCCTTATTTTGTTCAGATTTTCATTTTCACAATCCTCTTCTAAATACAGCAACTCTACATTCTGTTATTTGTGTTGCCTTCTTTCACTCCTAGTCCACTTTTAACTGGAGCACCATACACTTAGATAATGTGAATGTGGACATATGTGTGTGTATATGTATTTCCTTATGAAACCTATTCATAAACCTATTCCTCTTCCCCTATAATGTCTTTTGTTTATTAAGAGTGTTTGTCTCAAAGACAGGCTAACATTTCTGACTACTTCTGCAGCTCCATTTCAGAGAAGAAAAGAAATAGGTAACATAAGCTATAGCTTGAATAATTAAAATAATCTCTCTTTTTTTACTTTTCCAATGGAAAAAAAACCAGAATATTTTTTTGTACCATTTTGCAGAAGTATGAACAGCTTGATTGGAAGATGAAACGGAAGGCCTCTGGAAGGTTCCTTGCAAACTATGTTGAAATGCTTTAAATAAACAGTTTGAACATTTCTGTAAGATATTTCATGGAGTACAGATTGCATTTTTCAGGCCACACGAGGTACTTTAGCAGAAATCTATAGGAAACAATACACACAAAAACAGTACAAACCATGGGTACTTTACCTATGTTGGTGACAGATTTATGGAATATCTTTTTGTTGTTCATTCCAACTCTCAAGTCAAAACATTGCACAGAGTACAGCAGTAGGAAAGGTGCGCCTTGACAGCTGACATGAAATAAAAGCCAATCCAGAAATAAACCAGGATTTGCTAATATTCCTGTTATTGAATATTTATTCTATTTGTAGGTGGACAATAGTATTAAAAAACTCCTTTTCTTTTTATGGTCTGGGTTAGATCACGGAAACTGAATACCACCTTAGCAATTCTGCCATTCAAGTTAAGTGGGAAAGCAGTTGAAGGCCACTACAAACAGAGAGACTAGCCTGAGAAGCCTGGGCAGCACACACATGAGAACCACAGAGTTTTCCAGGTACTGGCAGAACGAATACCTAAGCTAGAACAACAGTTGGTACAACCCTGTCTCTGTGTTTGAGACAAATAGAGGAGTCGAGACCTGGAAGCATGGCATTCAGAAAACAGAGAAAAGAGCTTTCATTTAAATCTTGGCTACAAGTCAAGGTAGACAAGTCCCGGTGTTGAGGAAAACAAGCCTTTTTATTCCTTATATGCAGGTAAGATTTTTTTTCAAAGAAACGTCAATCATCGATTTCTCCTGGTGATGGAATCCACCTGCAATGTTACCTACTGACTAAATCAAAAGAAAGTATCGATATCCTTTTGAATACTCGAAATATAACTCACACATGTTTGAAATGGTGGTAATAATTCACATATATAATGTAACTTCGTCCAGGCAAAAGCGATATATTTGAAAAACTGAGTGGCATTAATCAGAGGCCATACCTGCATATCATTTGACTATTATAAAGAGCCAAAACTGAAAGCACTTCTCTGTTCAGAGATGACAATATACTAATTAGCAATATATTGCACTAACACTAAAAACTCCTCATTAGTCTGAGAGTACACTTATGCTTAATTATGCCGTGGAAAAAAGCAACACAACAACAAAAAGAAACAAAAAAAGTGGAAATGCTCCAATCTAGCCAAACCTACTGAACACGGTATAGTTCAGGGAGGATGGTCACTTTGCCAGACTTAAGTATGTAATGACAAGCACATCCCTAGATATCTGGGTAGGAGGGGTTGAGAGCAGCCCTGTGGAGAAGGACTTGGGGGTACTGGTGGATGAAAAGCTGGACATGAGCTGGCAATGTGCGCTCACAGCCCAGAAGGCCAACCGTACCCTGGGCTGCATCAAAAGAAGCGTGGCCAGCAGGTCGAGGGAGGTGATTCTGCCCCTCTACTCTGCTCTGGTGAGACCCCACCTGGAGTACTGCGTCCAGCTCTGGAGCCCTCGGCACAGGAAAGACATGGAGCTGTTGGAGCGGGTCCAGAAGAGGGCCACAAAAATGATCCGAGGGCTGGAGCACCTCTCCTACGAGGACAGGCTGAGAGAGTTGGGGCTGTTCAGCCTGGAGAGGATAAGGCTCCGGGGAGATCTTATTGCAGCCTTTCAATAGCTAAAAAGGGTTTACAAGAAAGATAGGGACAGACTTTTTAGCAGGGCCTGTAGCGATAGGACAAGGGGTAATGGTTTTAAACTAAAAGAGGATTGATTCAGACTAGATATAAGGAAGAAATTTTTTATGACGAGGGTGGTAAGACACGGGAACAGGTTGCCCAGAGAGGTGGTAGATGCCTCATCCCTCTGGAAACATTCAAGGTCAGGTTGGACGGGGCTCTGAGCAATCTGATCTCGTTGAAGATGTCCCTGCTTATTGCAGGGGGGTTGGACTAGATGTCCAACCTCTAAGGGACCTCTAAAGGTCCCTTCCAACCCAAAGCATTCTATGATTCTATGATTTCCAGGCTCTCTAGATAAGCCAGAAACCAGGGATTTGATGAATCTGCTCCTTGGAATTTTTTCAAGTGTCTATCAAACTCCTTCCCCAGTTACATGAGAAAGTTTCTACTGTAATAGAAGAGCTGAAAAAGGCAATGAGGACATGGAACCATTAATCAGAGCACTACAAAAGACTTAAAGCACAGTAAACATTGCAAGAAACATGGAAAGAACAGGGACCTTAGGCAGGGACTCAGGCAGATCCTTAGGGACATAAAAACTGAAGAACAGCTCAAGAGCAAGTTTTTCAGATATGTAAAATTATAAAAGTTTGAACTTTTCAGGGTTCCCATTTTCTATTCATGATTGAAGCCTCATTACGAGGTTATGCTTGCACTAAGTCTCAAGAAAATCAACAAAGGAGACACGCTGTTGACATTCCTCGAGTCTGCTTGGATCTCACTTGGTAGAGATGAGAGCCTCCCCAGGGAAGCCACAGTCACAATTTGAGAATTGTTGTGTGATAGGGTTAAAAGTATTGAATAGAACAATTGTTCCTTAGAATGGGTAAACATATTGCGCTCTGATGATGCATTACATTCAGTACAAAAGAAACAGATCTTTACAGATCAAAACCCTGACCTCTGCTCTTAAATTAAAAGATGAACAAACCAAGAACAATTACATGAGTGTGGGGGTTTTTTTAAACAGCACGACTCAAACCACATCCTAGGCTTCCTCTCTCTCCTCTCACCATAAGCCCTATCCACATTCTTCTCCTTTTTGTGCTATTACTTACATAATCCTTATATAAAAGTCTGTAACTCTTTCCCTCTAACGCTACCAAACCTTACGATTCTCTACTGTAATATACAACTCACTGATGGATGCATGTTACAGGATCTCCCCGTTGTGTCAATTCACAGAGGATACAAATCATGACAGCTCCCAGCCACAAGGTGGTGTTCCTCAAGATGCACCTCTTTATGTTCTCTCTAGAGTCATCTTGTTGAAACTTGAGAACACCATTGCAGAATAAGGCTGATACGTGCACAGGACAGTGCATAAATGTCTTTTGCTTGCCTTCGCTTTTCCCTAGGGCAGTAGCTCAGTTACAAACCAATGCTCCCCCCCATCAAACTACTCCTCCTCACCAAATAGAATAGACATTGTCTGTAAATAGGGGCCCACCCTCCCCAACCTTTACATACAATAGAAACCTTTCCTTAATCTAGGATGATTGCATAACTCAATCCAATGGCTAAAATTTGAAGTCAGCAAAGCTAATAAATTAAAATGGCAATTTACTTAGGAAGATAATTATAAATAAAAACAAATAAAGCATGTAAATGACAAATTCTATTTTGGGGGGGAATTTCAGAGGAGATTTTATATTTCATTTCTTTTCCAAAGGCTCGATGTATTTTTTTTATCACACACTCTTCTGCAAAACCCATTCCATAAAAAGTTGTGATGCTTAACATGGACAAACAATCTTGGGAGAGAAAAAAAAGCTATATTCTAGATTTCTTTTCAGTCTTCTTAAGACAAATGGGGGCACATGGAATTCTAAGCAAAATGGAAACTAGTTCCATTCTGCTTAGAATATATATAATAGGACTAATATCAGGTATTTAAGAGAATTAAAAAATATTTTTGACAATTGTATTCTGCAGGAAAGGAAAACTGCGATTTTCTGGAACAACAGCAAACTCTGACCTCCGACTGCCTCCCCCCCAAAAAAAAAAGAAAAAAATAAGAAACATGACAAAGGTGAGGGAGGGCTAGAAAACCTTACAAGGCATGTAGACCTTGAGACTTGTAATTGGGAGAGCAGTATAAACTTGAACGTTAACTTCAAATGCCACATAACCAGCTACCAGAATCCTCACAGGCCCTTAAAATTCTCAAAAAGCTAAATTAAAGCTGGGCTGAAGAAGTCTTGCCACATGACTATAACGCATCTCCAACTGCAGCACAGAGCTGAGCCTGATACAGAATGAGAAGTTTACTTTCTGAGCCTCCAACAGTGTGAAGTTTGGAAGTGGAAAAATCTCTTTTCTCTCTCTCTCTTGTAACTAAACTTAGAGCTCCTGCAAAGTATCCCCTTTTTCCCCTCTTCCTGTTGAAAACAATTACTTGCCTTATTGAGTCATTTTATGCATTATACTCCAAGAAGGCAAGTCATCTTATCCACAAGATCATTCCAACAAGGATTAAGACCCTCAACTTGCCACACAGGCTGTAACTCATCGTCAAAGCAATATCTCAACAGATGTGGCAGGTAAACACAAAGGGAGCATCACAAACATCCATAAAAAGAAAAAGGTATTGAGGGGAGGACGACACAGAACCATGACTGTCACAGCCAGCATCGCTGGCTACAGTCAAAAAGAAAGCACAGGATGCACACAAGAAACATTTTAACAGTCATTTTATATTCAGATCTCCTTCATTAAATCTGTTTATAATTACATTTTTATTGACTTCACAGAAAAGAAATGGAATAAAATGGGAATAAAATATTATATATGTTAAAAATTCATAGGAAATAATACATTTAGGGTATCTGTAAAGGTTGTATATATTCACAGTATTAACTTTCTAAAAAATCATTATAAAAACTTCAAGACAAATTTCTAGAAAGGTTGCATCAGGCATCTACAAAAATCCTATATATGGTAACGGTCTTCAAACGAGTAGATTGCAGGAATGAGAATGAATACTCACCCAATAAATATCTCCTTCTAACCTATCTAATGGGGAGAAAAGGAGGAGTAAAATAGAAAGGAGGAAAATTTAATTTGGTCATTAGAACTTAGTTCTTACAGGCAATTAGTTAAAAACTGGAACAGAATATTATCAGTAGAGGTCTCCAAGAATGAAAATTCTTAACAGAAATTTGCATACAGTTGAATCTACCCTGGGAGAAAAACATGGACCAGATGACTTCTTTAGGTCTTCTCCAGCTCTATTTTTCTACCATCGTATTATCAATTTCTCCACCTTTTAAAAACTTCAAAGAGCTGAAGCTGTTTGCTGCACATATTTAGCAGTGTCTGGGTAGAAGACAGCGCGTTGATTTAACAGTGAATTTTGTGCAGGTACATTATTCAGAAACACTGTTTTTAGCCCTAATATTCCATGAGCACTGCATTATTTTTTTTCCTAGCAGCTTAAAGCAACAATGTGATCTGAAATAGAAACCACTTTCCTACTCCAGAATAAACATTTTAATTATCTATGCAGCGCTTAAATAGTACAATGATAACATCTTATAAATTTATGTATGACTAATCGTCAGATTGAATGGTGCCAGACTGTATCCTTTTTAATGTTAACAAATATCCAATTAGTGATTAAGCTGGGCCCTGCAAAGTCCACTTGCAGAAGACAAAAAACCCTGTAATATATTAATCAGACTGTGCTGACAAAAACAGATTTAAAAAACCCATATCCTTTAACCACGGTGAAAAAAACAATTACAATGCACGTTCTCTCTCTCACTTAATGCTGTTCCACTGTGCAAACAATTCATTGCTTCGTATCTTAATTGTTGTTTACGTATGTTTTAAGGAACAGCGTTATGATATCTAATGTTCTTAAGATGGAAGGGAGAAGATCGCTGAAGCGTGCAAAAAGTGTACATTTCAGTTCGAAGGCTGCATTAGGTGTAATTACCACCAAACTTGCTCTGCTTCCAAATTAAAAGATGAGCAGTACAAAAATCATCTCAGGAAAGTTCTGAAACTACAGAATATACTTTTCTCGGAAATTCCTGGGCAACAGCTCGATAGCCCAACTTTATACTCCCCCCAAATATAGAGGAATTCCACATAGGAGGAAGGAGAAAGGCATACCATCCCTCTTCAACATAAAATGAGCCAAACTGACAATCTCTAAGCACATGCTTACTTTTGACAGAAACTTTAGTGCAAATTGATTTAAATAAAATTAAATATGATCTTAATAATATGCATATTCTTTGCCGAAGCCAGGTCAGAATAAATATGCCAAAAAGAACTGTATTACCCTCTACTGGAACCAAATTTTTTTTTTTTTTTAAAATGTGTAGAAACCTGAACTTGTTAATGTGTCCAAGCATTCATGTGCATGTTTGAACAATTACAGACACAAACTATTCTCAAGACAGCAAGTCAGATGCACTATTGTTACTCAGCTTAATTCTGAGCTCCTTACTGAGCTTGGTAGTCAGTAGCTGCTCCACTTTCATGATATCACAGCAGTTGTGCCTAAGGACACAGTCTTTGAAAGTGTCATGAGATTATACTGTAAAATGTTTACAGTTTCCTTAGTGTTTAGTTACAGCTCTCCTGGTGTGTGCAATTGTTTTCAATCAAAACACTATTTCCTCTTGTGGATGCTGTAGGCCTTCACAACAGAGCCAAATACAGGAAATCTTGCCACAGCTTATCCAGAATGATATTACAGTGATGAAGCATGGAGCACTTAAAACTGAGCTAGGAAAATGATCATTTGCAATACAGTGACAGTTATTACATGAGCCAGTCTAAAGGCAGCAGCCAGACTGCGCGTGGAGGTGTGTCATGTGAACGTGCGTTCAGGAAAGGAACGGCCTGACCACCACTAGCATTGCCATTCCCAGGTTCTGGTGGAACAGGAGGAATGCACCATGCACCTGCAGTTTCATCGTGCTAAAATATCGGAGCTACGACAAAACAGAGAAGAGGGAACCAAAGTTCCAAATACCTCACTTTTGACAATGAAGGTAGGCGCAAACTAATGAGCAGATTTCTCTTGGCAACGGATCATATTGCCCTCACCAGAGGAGAGCTGCGTTGCAGCTGCCTTGCAGCACGCTTTCATCCCAGTAGAGTTACTAGTCCTTTAAGGAATAAGATTAAGAGAAGCGGGAACATAAATACTTTGTTTAGTAAGTAAATAGTGGAATAATAGAGATTTGGAAAATATAACCTGTTTATCAACTTCAGCAGAAACCCCTTCTGTAGATTTCACTTTATCATTTTAATCTGCCCCAGTATGAATACCTACCTGTCCATTTAAATGCTATATATATTTTCTTTGCCATAGTAATCTGAAGAAATTGGACTGTAAATTGCAATGACGCATGGGTCACATTTTATATTCAGACTGCATTCAGCCAAAAACTATGATTTCCATACTAACTAAACAGTATGTTTACCTTATAGTTTTGTGAATTATGTTTCTGCTGCCTAAAAAGAAACAAAAAACCTACAAATGGTGTACGTACAGTCTGTTACATTAGGGGAACCAGAAAAAGGAAATGGCTGTCCAACAGGGTACCACCTCCAACACCCTTCATGGAGCCCAAACCCTCAAGCCAGGGCTCTGTGACCACCATGAACAGATTAAAGACAAAATGCAGTTTCAAATCTCACTTCCTTTTTCTAACAGGCTGTGTTTTAGAGACAGTGGTTCAAATAAGTGCTCGTACACAGCAGGCTGAAAGAATATTGGCAAAAAATATCATATAACATTTTATACATAGGTCACAATCTTGTCAGCTTTATTTCAACCAAAATATCCTAACGCCACAATAGTTTAAGCTCAAGGTAAGAATTCAAGTGGACAATGGCCAAATGAAGGCATCCTAGGCATCAGGGCATCACCAGCATATAACCTGGACTTCAAAAAAAAATTAGATAGAAAATGTCATGAGGAACTAGTTTTCTTGCTGTATGTATGCACCGGGCTAGATTATCCACTCCTTGTAAATATCTAGTTTGCCGCCAGTTATGAATGGCAGCACTTACTGTTCAGATTAGGTTTTGCTGTTTGCTAAAAAACACTTTTCAGAAAAGTTGTCAGCAGGGTACAAAAAAAAAATTCTTGTAAGCAGGAATTTTCATATAAATCCTAGAGTGTTCTGTATTTATCAAAAGCTTACATAACCTAAAGGAAATGTTAGCAGAGCATAACATAATTTGGAGAGTACTACCTTAGTAGAGTAGGAAGTTTTCTTTGTTCAGGCAGTGCTAAGAGAGAGAAGGCAGATTATTCCTTACTGAATATTTTGCAGAAGTATTTCCATAACTAAAGGCTATTTTTTATTCTATCCTACCCATCAGATTTTCAATATAAAACCAATTCTACCGCTGTCCTTCAGAGTATCTTTATCTCTGCCCTTGGCATTTTTTACAGAAATACCTTTGGTCACCTCTAGTTGCTTGCTGCCTGCCTATTTTTCTTTGATGGAGACAGTGTGAACTGGAACTCTGGGTCTGAATGTTAATTTCCATTTATCTAGCTAGCAATCAAGTATATATACTAGAAATGTATCTGTGATACTGAAGCTAAAAGGTTATGCTATTTCCCTGTGTTCTCTTCCTCTTCAGCATATATATTTAAAACTTAAAAAAAAAAAAAAAAAAAAGGGGGGGAGGGGGGGGGACTGGGGNGAGAGAGAGAGGGGGTACTGGGCCAAACAAGTCTAGTCACATTGCTTCAGATCCATCCAGGCGAAACCTCTTGACTTTTGGGGACTTACAGTTTTGAAGCAAGGAGTTACTACTTCATGCCCCATTTAAAAAATATGGCATATGGACTATCTGATGCTTGAGTTCCATTTGAAAAGTTTAAGTTGTACCCAGCATGCTTATTTACCCTTCTTAAAACATTTTTTAACTCCTTAATCANCATAGCTGTTCCAGTTTCACCTGAACTATAAATGTAAAATTAGCAGAGAAAAATGAAAAATGTTTTAGCAGCCCAGATACTGATCAGAATTTATTTTTATTGTTGTTTTTTTGTTTATCTAGTAACCTACTGGTTGTAATAGTATATATTCACAATAAATGGGTTTTGCAGTCATCAACTCCTCAGCTTTGCTTCTGTGTTTAATCAACCTCAAGAGGGGTTTAACACTTCTTATCCTCATTCTGCCATGAGCGTTATATAACTCATAGAACATAAGTGGTAGTGTTCAGCTTTTTGCTCTCTACATCCTAGTTATCTGAAACAAGTCCGATCTAAAAATATAATGAGAAGTCTCTTTCTTACTAGCTCTTGAAATACTTTCCACGTGCTTAATCTATTGTTTTCTTTGCATTTGTGTATAAATTCCCTGCACTACCATCCAACTACTTGAACTTGGTTGAAAGTTGTGGTTTGGTTTTGAGTTGTTTTTCGGTTGTTGTTGTTGGGGTTTTTTTCCTTCCATGCCACCCACAGTCTACAGGAACACCACTACATGCTATGTAAACTTCACCACAAATTTGTTCCCTATGCACTTCCGGTTTTGGTGAACATATCCAAGACAACCAAAGTATACCAGATAACATGGGTGGGGCTAATGATGCAATTTTAATTAATGCCTACACTACATCTCTAGTTTAACTATGTTAAACTTTATTTTATATAGAAAACATACAGAGCTATCTGTAATGTTTTGAAATCCGTATGTTAAAATTTTTAGGAAGAGAAAGGCAGCTATGATTAGATGTACAATCTAGCAATTTTAAGATTCTGATTTTCTCTAAAAGCCTGACAATATCTTCTCAAAACAAGAGTTGCTAAAATTCCAATGGATTTGTGTTAGCATAACTGTGTGAAAGATGAAAGGACAATTACTCTTATTCATTTGCAACCTTTCATGTATATTAGAGTCTTTTTAGGAGACCACTCTAAATTCTTACTCCTGAAAGTAGGGAAAAGGCACAGAATGAGGAAGTTGAGATTAAAAGTTAGTAGAGTTCCAATCCATGAGAAGAAATGAAGAATTCCTCACCGAAGTAAGAATGGCTATGGTGTAAGAGACAGCTTTGTCACTTGAGATTATCCCTAGCATAAGCTGCATCACAACATTACAGAATTGCATCTACATATTGCTCAGTTTATCTTTTGATTCTGAACCTGTTTCAGACCATGCAGGGTCTGGAAATTGGTATTTTAAAATCTCTGCCTGTACTCCCTTCCATTTATCATGACATTTCTCCAGGATTGAGTACTGCTGGTCTTTGTTCTGCTTGCCTGCTGAATACTTGTTTTCCTTCGTTGAGCTTGAGAAGTTTTCTTTCTTGTCCTTGCCCTTGCTTTTTCATAGCTTCCTCTAGTACAGCATTAACACAGCTAATTCACTCTAAAGCATTTTATTAATCTCTTTCACACAAAGTGTGGACTCAGTGAGCTATAAGCAGATGTGGTCAGTCTTTTCTTCTCCTTTTTGAGCCAAGAGAATGTAATTTGTTGAGTTCCACTGTGTAGCAAGTATTGCACAGTGGCTCTATGATTTGCATAAAGAAATATGTGAAAATGAGTAATGTGTAGAACAACCCAACTTAAAATTAGTTGGTAAATCAGAATAGAAAATACGTTACTTTCCAAATATAGATAATTGCCTGTCCTCTTATATCACCTATGTTGTGTAAATTTTAAGTCCATAGGAAAAGCTAAAGATCCATTTAAACAAGACTTACCTTCAGGGCTGTGATGATTTTCTCCAAAGAAAATGGGTTTTTTTTCCTACTGTAAAAACAAAGCTAAAAAAAAATTTGAACCAAAATATGAAATCCAACAAAAACTGAAAAGCACACACTGTCCAGATGGAAACACTTAGAATTCTGTAAACAGAACATGACTGAACTAGAAATAAGATCTGGATTCCCTCTGCAGTCCTGCTCAGTCTATCAACAAGTGAATTCTACCATGCTTGAGCAGGGGGGCTGGACCAGACGACCTCCACAGGTCCCTTCCAACCTCAACTGTGTTTGCAATTTAGGTACCATATATTACCAACTGCAGAATTTAACTTATGGTAGCCTAGCTTGTCGATGAACTTGAATTAACCCTGCAGGATAAGGCTTAACTCTTATAACCTAGTTATAAGAACAGAGAAGTAACTTAAGCCTAAATCACCTCTTAATTACTATTAAAGTTGCAAAACTCCAGAGAACCTCTGAGACAAGCAGACTACGAGTGCCAGCACTAGCTAGTTGTTAGGCACAACGTGACTTTGAACAAGTCAGTCAAGAATTAGGTCTTCTCTACCCAATTCTATAATTGACAGTGTCCAGAGTCAATCGGAGGGAAAACCCAGGGGACTCCATAACCATGCACCAGGACTCAGAACCATCTCTTCCACTTTTGGAGATGCCTGAGAGGATGAGGATGCTCACAGCCAAAGAAGGGTTTATGGCACAGCTCCAAAAGGCTGTACTAACCCACCTGGCTTCTCTCCTGGAGAACACAATCACTCCTGTAGAATACAGAAACCAAAGTAACTCACAAAAATGCTTATACTTGTGATTAAAGTGTTTTGGTGTCCAAAACCATGTAGTCTCCACACTTTCATTTGGTTTTAAAATGCAACATCNCTTTAGTTATAACAGTACACTTTCTTCTATTTTGATGCTGCTTTCACAAGCACTTCTCCCATAGGGAGTTTTGGGTAGTTGCTCAGGAACCCTTCTAAAACACCAGGAGAGAAAATAAAATCACTTTTAAGATCATGCTTCCTGCCCTGGGTTCAGTCTTCAACTTTTCTGTTTGGCAGCAGCCATGGGAAAAAAAAAACCATGGGAAGTGTTCCATTGTTTTAATCATTTTTTCTTTAATGTTCCATTATATGACTATTTTTTTATTGTTAATTACACCATTTTATTGTTCTAC
>VYZW01062275.1:5208-21102 GCA_013401315.1 Balaeniceps rex
TCTGTTCCATCAAAACCCCTTCCACAAATTGCATGCTCCTAATAGGTATTGCTGTGCCAATGACAATTACCTAATTAGACATTAGAATGTCAATGCCGATTTTAAAATCCATGCTAATTATTTTACTGTTTGACAGAATATTTCCCAATGAAGGAAGGAGTCTGGATAGCATAATTATGTCACGAGGAACACTTCTGTATATGATTAAAAGGTTTGGCTGGCTCTGATTGGAAGGGCTCCAGTTATTTATGTATTTAACAAAGTTGCAATCAGCACATACGGTTTTCAGCTGAAAGAAACAATCTGAACCCTGCTTATTCACTTGCCTGCTATGGCAGAGCATATAATGAAGCTTGTGATTAGGTTCCTCTTCCACAAGGTTTGCCTTTGAGTAAGGTGAGTTTGGAAACAGAGGGGAAACATGCCTAGAAGACAGATGATGTGATGGGTCTTTTATCTAGTTACAGTTTGAAGGCAGAAAGTGTGGGTGCACGACTGATTTTGTGTCTTTAGCCACAGAAGAGTAAATACCTCTGCATCTAATGCTGAGTACTTCTGGCAGCGATTGCTGCATTTATTGGTCGCAAGCTGATCCTGATACTTGGCATCGCTATACAGGTTTTGAAAGATCTGCAACATTTTCCTAGGCCTCAAGCCTTTGGCATTCAAAACAAGACAACGTAAACCATAACCATGATAATAAAAAGATGCATTTAGGTTTCTAAAGTGTTGCATTCAACCTTTCACTGGCGCAAGTGAAAATCTTAAAATAAAGCTTCATCAAGGAATCTAACTGCTGTCAGCACACCACACAGGACACAAATTCAGTAAATATAAGGAAAACCTGCAAAAGAAAAGTATACCCCACAATAGGTAAAATGCCCACAAGCCTTTCTAAACAAACATCCATTTTCCTCTCTGTTCCCCTCACCCAGAAAGAGCACTGCAAAGAATCCTGGCTAAAGCTGTGACACAAGCAACAACACTGCGTAGCTTATGACTTCAAGGTATCTGATTTTTAGTCGAGAAGCTGCAACCAGGAAAAGAATTTATCCTTTTCTTAGAAAAATGCTGTGATGACAGTAACAAAAACAAATGTTTTATCATTTACTTTATAATTTCCATAGAAGCAATTACATTAAAATAACACAATGTGTAAGCACTCAGCTAAACCTGTGCATCTGTACAGCTACATGTGGTGTGCACAGAGGTCTTGCATCATTATGGGGATTCAGTGACATACCCAACGTGTAATAATCTGCATTTAAATTCATATTCCCAGTCTACTACTTATCAGCATAAATCTCAAGTGGCACTGTATAATACATGTCTACATAACATTCAGAGCCATAGTTGTGCCTCAGGTTCAGGAAACAATAACTGATCAGGACCTCTGGTAAACACAAGAGTTAGAAGTCACAGGTCAACTATCATTAATGGAAAACTTGATCAACCAGTAGCCAAACATTTCAAATCCCTCTTTAAATCTTCTCCCAAATCCCTTCTCAAGACTCATTTCTGCTACAGAGCCTATAGGAATTTAGCTGGTTGATGAGCAGTTTAAAGGATAAATCAGGATGTCTGATCTTTGCTTTAATAGTGTATAACACAAATACATATACATACATAAACTGCACTGTGTGCTTCTGTCCCTCCTCTATCATGCTTTCAGCAGTTGCTTTCTTAGCATGCATATCTTAGACATCCAAGAGTCTTTCTGCAAGCACTTTATAATACCTAATGAAATAGGGTTGTAATTCTCATTCTGATACACCAAATACCAAATAATACCTCTGACAAAGAGTATCGTGACCTGAAGGTCTGTTTTTATATTTATATTTAAATGTGGTGTTTTTATCTTCTGACTGTTCCTGGGTGCATTTACAGCCTCTTTAATGACTTAAATTTGAGGATTACATGTCTTGGTGCTACTCACCATCGCAGTAATTGGAATTCTGTAGGTGTCCCATGCAACACACACTGAACTGCTTAGCTGTGAGTTTTGGGAAAGTTTCAGCTCCAGCAGAGCAGTAGCCAAAAAGACACATCCTTTAATGCCTGAAGAAGACAGAACAGAAACACACTGGCAGTTTATACTAGGTTTGCATCTTATGTTTTACCAGGCACTATATCTTCAGAACACATAAACTAGCATTAATGTAACATAAAGACTTACATAGCGAGTCATCAAAAATAAAGATGTTAGAGAAGTTAAGGGATAAAATCCTGAACCCGTGTCAATCGGTGGCAAAACTCCAATTGACTTTATGAGGACTAAGATTTCACTCACAAGTTTCCCCTTAATGCCACTTTGGTTTCGCTCTGTATCTTACATATTTCCCAGTGCTCACTGGCCAAGCACAATCAAGCCTTTCTAAAGATCACAGCTAACCAGAAGGAAAAAACAAGTTTGGGATGCAATGCTCAGCTGGGGTAAAGCAGTTAACTCTCAAAGAAATTAATCTTAGTCTCCCAGCTGGAGATGAGGCCCAAAATAGGAAAACTTCACATGGAAATTAAATTTTGAACAGCTATTTCTGGGCCATATTTTCCAGGTGGGGCACATGTTATGAATTTAACTATCAGCTGAGTACCTTAAGGCTTGTTGTAAGCACCTGAGCACTATTTTAAGAACATAAATGATATCCAATGACTTAACGATATAGTTAGGCATCTAACAAATGCATTTGAAAAGATGGTCTATTTTTATTTATTATATATTAAAGCTTTGGTGCGATAAGCTCTTTGCAAGATTCAGAAGACGTATTCCCTAACATAAAGGGGTTTAAGATTTATTTTTTTTAAATTCCATTATTCTTAAGGGAGGTATCCAACTCATTTGAAACAACCCATCCACATTAGAATAATATGCACCTATCAGGAGTATATCAGAAATATATTGAAAGTATGTACTTATCAATTTAGGGTGTGATTTCAGAAACATTCTCTATCAGAGTAATTTTCTTTCTCCTGACATAAGTCATAAAACTCCCATTGACTTTGAAGAGCTCAGAGTTAGGTCAACACTAAGTACCTTTGAAAATTCCAAGCTTAAGTTAACTTTTAACTCTAAATTTATGTTGACTCAGTCACAATTTTCATTGTTCTCACTGGAATCATTACAGGAATATGTAAGTCTGTTAATAAATATCTCATTCCTTTAAGAATAGCATACCCCAGACTGGCTTTAAATAACTCATCCCTCTAAGAATGACATATTCCATCCATCTCTATATATTTCCCTAGACTCAACAGTTTTGACAACTACTTGGAAAGAATTTATTTCCTTAGAAATCTGTAGTCCCATTGTGTGTTGTATTAGCCGGAAATGGGACATGGAGCTGGATCTGCTGCAGGAAAGCATCTCCTAACGGATATGATTTTGCTGAATGTCATATAACGCCCTGAAAGATTCTTGGTCCAAGGGTTCTTTTCTGACAGGTAATATTCCAGAAAAGCATGATCTTCTCTCCGATGGCCATAAATGATCTCCAAGTGAACGCTGCTGCTTTTTTTGTGTCGAAGATTAATCCAAGTTTTTCAGAAAAGTAATTGCTATTTATCAAGGTATCATCTACACCCTCAGGTCCGAACTGGGGCCGTGGGCTTATAGGTATGTCCATACACATAATGAAAACACATTTCCTGTTTCAAAGAGTTCATCCTTTGCATACAGTCAAGAGTTACGAAAAATAGGTATTAGAGGATTTTTCATGGATTCAGGACACTTTTGTCATACTAGGGATTCTAATTAGCAGCAGATCCCATCTCCACTTGGAAACTCCACCAATTTCCTTGTACAGTCTTTACTGGCCACGCTTCCTTTCTCCCAAGCACTAAAGTCTCCACATAAAGAGAAGAAAACTTTATGAAGGGGAAAAGGAGCAGACCATTACTTTCCAAACAAGTTACTGCCCTTCACCACAGCAATTTGTGCAATAAACCTTTGCTTCAGTTTCCTGAAGCACTGCAATATCCTACAAACAAGTGTTTCTTTGAGATCTCTTTCATCGCTTGTAGTTTAGCATCAGGGGTTAGCAAAGCATCAAGGTGTGAAAGCACAGAGCCCTCTTTAGCTGCCAAGAGCTGGTGAGAGGATATACTTCACCACCGTTAATTATGATACCCCCTTATCTAATCATGTCATGTCACCCCATCTGCAGTCTCTGCATCCCCAGTCTTCTTCCCGCTCTGGCAGTCAGGGATGCAGCTCTCACCAGGCTGGGGCTTCTTGCCATAACGCCAGTGTGGGTTCTCCGGCTTTCTCCCCAAGAAAGGCTTTACTGCCTTGTCAGTACCAATTTTAGACACCTCACAGCCACACACTCTGTTGGTCGTCCTGCTCTCTCCACTGGTTAGCCCAGACATTGAGAGACAGCACTGCCACGGGGCTGCAGAAGCGATGCACTAACACGGAGGAGCACTGAGATGAGCCCCTGCCATCATGAATATCTCACCCGTAGGAGAAGGGATTCCTTTTCCCTTTGCTTTCAGTGGCAGGTGCCAGCTGCACCGCCTCTCTGTTCAAGGCTGGCATTTTGAATAGTGTCTTCACTAACCAAGTTGCACTTGGCAAACTGCAGTTCTTCAGGCACACAGCAAAGAAAACAATGTTTTATTGTCTTCCCACCCACAGTTAATGACATCAACGAGGCAGGCAAACAAAATCTGCTCCTTGCCCTCGTGTTCCTCTTCCTCCAGTTCCAGCAAATGGCAGCAGAGAGGTCTTTGTTTTTCCCCCCTGTCTGATGCTCAGCCTATGTGGCTTCATACAGAAAAGGTTTTCCAGAGGCCTGCAATCAATCCACAACTCTGCCACAGTCATTCCTGGGAAGTTATTCAGTCCTGTGCGTCCATTACCTTTCCATAAAAAATGGGAATACTCTGCAACTTCCTTCCTGTCACTCCTCACCCCCTGCCTAGTCTGGATCTGCAAAATCTTTGGTCATACATTGACCAGCAAATGAGAGCATGATGTGATCAGAGCCTCTTTTATCATTTATATCACTGTAAGTATCCATAGGTGGATAAAACAGATGGGAAAGAACTGTGAGAAGACTGTGATTAGCATAATTGCTAGTGATCACATCAGACAATCTGCGTAACCACAGTCAAGCATTTTTATAAGTATTGCTAGGGAGATTAATAAGAAAATCAGTGTTGGGGGAGCCACTAAAGCAGAAGCTATATTTTTCTGGGGGTTATTTAAGGGCTCCATACAGGACTGAAATGTACCAAAATTCTCAAAGGTATTTGTATGATGGATCTTTGCACAAGAGGAGAAGCAAGTACAAAGCCCCTTCATTGCCTCCTCACATCTTACTGTCATCGCTTTACAGGTGGTGCTCCCAGCACTTTCCTGTGTAATTATCTGTCCCAGACCTGAAGACAACTAACGAGGAAAATCAGAGGAAACAGCAACAGAGAAGAAGAAATCCTACAAAGGCCACCACAAGGTTGATCAGGAGCTTTTTCTTTGAGAAAAATGAAAACAAACAAACAAACAAAAAAACACTGAAGAAAATAGGGATAAACTGTATCAGTCTTAAGGCCTAAGAAAGGATTTGTGCAACTCAGCCAGAATGGGTGAAAGCAGTCTGTGAAGGGCTGCAGGGAAGGAGAAAGCTGTGTGTGACAGACCCTGTGGTGGCCCTCACCCAGAGGAGGAAGGCTGAGCTTCTCATGGCTTGCCTCTCTCTTACTACACAGAGGTACACAACAAGGCATCTGAAGCAGAGAGGGGGAAATATGCACGTTAATGTCCACACGTGACCTTAAACACAAAAACCCAAGAGATACAAATTGAAAATACCCAGTTATCAGGTGTGTTTTAAGTCCTTGGCACTCCCGCTGGCTTGCTCTTTGAACTAGGACACCTCAGCAGCACTCTTGCTCATCCCATGCTGTCTGCAACGTATCAGGAGAAGCTTTTATTTCTCACCCTGCATGACAAGTGCTGAGAACAACGGGGTCCCAATATGAGTTGGGCTCCTGAGCGTTTGTGCAGTACAAGTAGTTACCGTGACGGCTTCAATAGTGGAGTTCAGTGAGACTTCCAGTATTCAATACTGAATTTTTTTTTTTTTGAGAAGCTTTCACACTTGCACTTATACACAATCTCTGTAATTCAGCTGGAACAAAACCCCAGCCTTGCACATGTGTCTTTTCACTGGGTCAATGAAATTCCTTCATGGTTTAGATAAGATATAAATTGTGGGATTTGTACTATCCAGCTCTGCCCCAAACTTTTGCAGCTTACACTCCCAAGGAAAATTTGGCAGAAAAATGACATGCTAAAATAATAAAATATATGAAAAATAGTTAGGTATGAGTTATCTATGGCAAAGCCTGTCCAAAGCAGCAGCAGACACTACAGGGAACACAGCTGGATTGCGTCAGGTTCCCCCTCTGATGTTTTGCTCCTTGAAGTTCACTTCTCAGGTCCTAACCAGGGCAGAATCGTCCTGGGCAGGATACACGCATGGGTGCTCCCTAAATCCACACACAGCACCCCTGAATCACCCCCCATGCTTGGGGGAGAAGGATTTTTTCTTTCACAAACCAGCCTGCTCCGTTCTGCACCCACATGGCTACAGTAGCCACTAGTCAAGCACTTGAAGCCAAGAAGCATTTCTTCTGCGCGCAGGCACTGAGGGCTCTGGGTTCAGGTTTTGCCAGTTATCCACAAGAGAAAAATTATGACAGTAATTCCCAGCAGCACCTGTATTATCCTCTTCATTTCCTCTACACCTTGTCGTTTCTTAATCTCAGGCAGAAACACAAATCACCTCCCTCTATATACAGATTACTTAATATCCACTTCAGCCCATGGCAACATCTCTGTTTCTGCTTTGATTCACCAACATCCACCAAGAATGTTGTTACAGCCTTTTCTTAGTCCCTTGCTGAACTGGGTCAGCTTTCTCTTCACATTTCCGCACCAGTTCCCTTTTCTTTGGGGTACCAAGCGTGCAGTGTCTCATCATTTCCACTCGCTTTTTTAACCTTTTCACACCGGAACTGCCCTCTCGCAGTCACTGCACTACAGTCGGCCCATGACGACCGACCTAAGCACCCTCCTGCTGTTAGACTTACAAACACGTACCCTCATGACCTCCACATGCTGCCTATCATCTCATCTTCTTTAAAATTCTTAATCTTTAGATAATACCCACAAAAAACGAACAACAAACCTGATACAAATCTAACTGTAACCACCAGTGAAGCTGGTACATGCTTTCACCCCACATATCTGCCTTTAGCCGTACATCTTAAATACTTGAGGGAAGAGATTTTGTTTCACCATCTTTGTGTAGGACCTAGCTCTTTGCCCCTGTGGAGCAAAGCTGAAGTAAGAAGTCAGAAAATGAAATATTTATAGCTCTACAGCTAGCACTGACCCCACTTGCGCGCATACCTTTTGATGGTCTTAATTACATGTTTGCATCCTGGGATTTTTTTTTCCTTCAGAGAAATGTTTCCTTATGGAGTGCACAGCACTGATGCACAAAGAGAAAGACACAGCAGCTTAGAAAATTTCACTTGTACAAGTGCCCCGACTTCTCAGTTTGGCAAAGTTATTGGCAGCTCCAAGTGTGCCTCCTATAGTGGGAACGTCAGGCAGCTAATCCAACAGCAACTGTATGCCCCCTAATTAATAAAAGTACATCCTACAAGACTTTCTTTAAGCTTGTCTTCCATTATCCCTCAGGTGCCCCTGAGGGACAACACACAGACCTCTGAAATCCCACGGAGGTGGGAAATCTGCCGCTGACTTTCCCGTGGCGCTCTCCCACCCCGAGGCCTGGCCCTCTCGCCCCTCTGCCACGCCAGCGCTGGTCCGACAGCCACCTGCGCCTGAGGGGTGGGAATCGCAGAGCAGAAGAGAGGCAGCTCCGATGAGATTCCCAAACTCAAAAAAGCCCTGCTAAGCGGCACACTCCCACTCTCCCTATGTGCATCTTAGCACTGCAACCTCTTCACATCTCACGAGCTAGCGTGGAACAGATGCGTCCCCCCGTCAGGAGGCAGCAACACCCCTCCCTCCTCACATGACTCATATGATGTCAGAGTTGTCCTTGTCACCGACCCCAATTCGGGCTCACACGTCAAGGACACGTTTGCTTGGTGGATCCTCTCGGTGTGACGGATCATCCATCCCCTCTCATTTGGGTTCTCTACGTCCTAGCTAACCACAGAAGAGGGAGGACTTTTTGCTAGTTGAGGAAACTCAGCTCCTCCGGTGGTTCCAGCAGCACAGCCTTGCCAAGAAACGCTGGCAGAGGCTGCAAGGTTTCAAACCTTTGACAGCTAGGTCAACATCTCCCTGTACAAAACCAATGTCCCCCCCCGAAGTCCAATACAGAGACGCGAATGATTTTTATAGAACAGTCATGTACTTTCATATGATCTAATATTAGCTGTGCTGTATATAATTATTTTATGTAGTACTCTGCGTTCTGGTTGCACTCCCATCGATATGTCTAGTAGATATTTGTAGTTCCCTAGTAATTTAATAGCTAGTTTGTGCCCTAAAGCATAAAAACATTTCTACCCTATCTAAAGTAACCGTGGGTGGTGTTATCCATATAAAATCTTTGAGTCCTAATGAGCTTTTGTTCTCAAGTTATAACCCAAAAATACATCACCCGGCTGTTCCGTTCTCTGCTAAAGATCCTCACTATGATGTGAAAGGAAAAGAAATTAAAACCTTAGATAAATGTGTTTGATCTGCCACAAAGAGGGAAAAGACACCCCTCTATTGTATCTTGTTGGGATTTTTTCACAGACCCATTTTCTGTTCATTGCTAAGTAGTTAAAGGCTGAAGATGAGCCGTGTTTCTGCAAACCCTGAGCTGGAGACAGCTGTGGTCCGAGCTGCCCAGGCAGGAGTGGCACGCTGGCCCTGCTGCCCTGTAGCCAGACTGTGGTAGCCACTAGAGCCTGGATGTGATGCTGCAAAATAGCATGGTATGTGGCATTCCTAAGGGGAAAAAGGCAGCAGGTTCCCTTCTTGCAGGGATGGTGTTAGGATACAACCCACCCTTCCACCTGGGGAAGAGGAGGCTCCGGGATGTGCAGGAAGACGCCAGGGAGAGCAGGTCTCCTGGGCTTTCCACCCCGTGGCAAGAAAAGTCTGTCCCCTGCCCGCAGAGAGGCTTTGTTTCACCTTCACAACAATCTCGTTACTGTGAGTAACGGGGAATACGGCAATGCCAGCATATTCCCCTTGCCTCTTCCTTAACTCGTCTTTATTCGCGGCCGTGGAGGCAGGCCAGAGCCAGGCACTCACCAGGAGCCAGGCTCAAGCCTTCCTTGGCGTGCCCACCTCTGCTCTTTAGGAGAGGGTACAGGCTGTACAATACATCATCTGTTATGCAATGATACCCGGCGCCCGGTTCCGCTTTGCTTCCCAGCGGCAGGAATATATCACACCCCCCTTCCCTTCCCCTCCCCTCCCATCCATCCCCCAGCACCATTCATCCCCGCCACTCGCTGTTTACTACCAAAGCCCTGTCCGGTCAGGAGCGCCCCGGTACGCAGCAAACCAGCCACACGAATTACAGTATTTTGGCGAGGGGAGCCAGCATGCCAGGGAGCCAACTCGTAAGAGAGATTTTTTTGGGCCAGTTTCAGTTCTGCCACCGCTCTCCTGGAAATAACTGCACTCAACCACTTACATCAGGTCTGAATGTGCCTAGCCCTTCTCTCTAGAGGCTGCGTGGTGCTTAGTTGCCGGCTGGGGTTAAACCACGACACTATCACATTTGGTTATTTTACATTTAAAATAAAATAAAAAGTGTGAGAAATATCACAGAGAGAGTTTATCATCCCCAAAGAAACAAAAAATGCTTTACCAGCTAGGTAGCAAAGGAAGACCGACATAAAATCCCTGGATTCACATCTGAAACACCAAAGAAATTTGTACCCAGTTTTGACTTTAGAGGTGACACCCGTCTCCAAACACAGAAGGGAAAGTGCCTCAGAGGATAAAACCTGGCTGCTTTATTAAAAGTGATCAGCAAGTCAGGGATATTCAGCTAGGAAGCAAATAATTCCCTATCCCATCAAAGCAACAGGTAGAAATGCCAGCAAATCCTGTCTGCTCTGTTCAAAAGAGATTTCCTAGTATCTATGCTTGGAAACAATGAAACCTAGATAGAGTATTAGCTGTCATTAGGAAGTAAACGAAGGCAGTGAGAATTAGTTCTTCCACTCACAGTTCAGAAAGATTTGGCATTCAGCATTATCAGTAAATCCCAGAAGTAGCAATCAGCAGGTAATCTGTTCAGTGTAACTAGATAGTCCCATCACATTTAAGGATTTAACAAGTGCATCACCCCAGAGAGATACCAATTACAAGATAATCAACTTCCTCCTTCCTTGACTCTGGGGAAAACTTTAATAAAATTGCAAGCCGATCTTTGCCATACCACACCTTACAGAGCGCCTTTCCTTCTTGCTTGAACTAAACAGAAAGATGTGAATGAGGCGTTGGTGAGAAAACAACTGTTTTGCAAAATAAACAAACAAAATAAAAAGCATAAATATTTGACTATGGAAAATCTGGTCATTTCACTCTTTTTGTAAGAAAAAAACCAAGATACCCTGTCAGAGATAACAGCCAAGAGATTATCACACTTCTTTGAGTAGCTCAAGGAATAAGGCTTAAGATTTTGTGAGTTTAGAGAAATACTGACTTAAACCAGCATCTCAGGCGAAAGCTATTGGCAACTCAAGAGGAAATACCTCCTTCCTCTCAGAAAAAGCCATCCTGGACCACAGAAACCTACAGCACAAATTCATCAAAGTTGTCGAGATTATAGAAAGAAATTCCTGTCTCAACAAACCATATTTTTCTATCATGAGAATATTTTTTGTACACACTCCCTACAAACCTAAGTCACACACTTTGCCGTAATTGCAGGAGGACAGCGGCTGATGAACTGTTTGGGCAAATACTTTGAGAATACGGGCTTGGCTGCAGACATAGCACCAGGGCAGAGGCCCTGTCATCTCACGCTGCCCTTCAGCAGGTTTAATTAAACCACACTATCAGAAAAAATCTCAGAGATACCCAGGAGCCAGAAGAAAAGTCAAATATTCATCGCAAATGTAAAAAACCCAAACTAATAGTGACTTTAATACAACTGCACATGATTGTAATAGATCCGTGCCTGCAGCACCCTTCTCTGACAGTGCTGGGGCTCAGGGCGAAAAGCTCCTGCATCACCTCTCTTCCCTCCCAGCCACTCGCCTCCTTCCGATGAGCTGCCAGGTACTTGCCAAGGCCCCTCTCAGCCCTAGGAACCGTACCTCCAGCATTCCCTCCAGCATCCAGCTCCATTAACAAGGAGAGGGACCAAAAAATACATTTCCCACCTCTTCTCCCCCTCTTAGTTCTCTCCCTTGCTATATTTCAGCAGGGAAGTTAAAGAAGGGTAAAAGCTGAGACACTCAATGACAGCCATACAGGCACAGTCCTAGAACGATAAGGGGGGTGAATAAACAAGTTGTGTTCATCCCTCGCATCCTGCAACTTCACTGTCTGCTGCTCTTGGTCCTTTCTAATTTCTTGCTATCTCGCTCACTCCCCCTTTTTCTCTTCTTGCTTCTTTCTCTCTTCCTTTGGCTTTGCAGCTTTAGTCTCCTTATATTTTGGGGAGTGTATTCTTTCTTCTTCCCCAAATGCACTCTACTCCTTTCTCTAATCTCTTCCAAACACCCATTCTCTACAGATATTACCATTACCTCTCCTCATTCTTATTGCACCGAGCTGCTCTGCTTTGCTGTGCCTTGCTCACGCTGCATCTCTCTATTTTACAGAGCATTTATGACACCGTGTACATAATACATAACCAAGCATTTCAGCATGGAAGCAATTGCCTCTTACACTGAAGTAAATCTGGAATTGACAGTTCTAAAATGCTTATAACTGCAGGACTGTCTTTCATAGACTCACAGATTTTAAGGCCAGATGGGACCATTAGATCATCTAGTCTGAGCTCATCTGAAAACCTGCTCTGGTTCTTCCCTAATAATGGGTGTCCATGCGATGCCATCAGGACCTACCAGCACAGCATCCCAGGATCCGTATTTCAGTTGTCACTATGCACAGTGCAGCCAGCGTATCAGCTGCATGAAGCATCCTTCCAACCTCCGAACCGCCGAGGCACACAGCAACTATTACCTTCCTCTGACAATCCTACTTGCACAAAGAAAGCAGGTAGGTGAGAAAGGAGGCAAAAGGGAAATCAGCCTTTTTAGGAAAAAGCCTCCAAACAGTTTTCAGAAAAATCACATACACCATTTTTGTCATTCCTATTGCAACACAGCGTTAATTTAAGGTACTAACATAAATCAAAACCACAATCAGCTCCTGCACGAAGCAGCTAACTGAAGTACAACAAAATAAAAGTGCATGTGCACTATCGCCTGCATTCACACTCCATAATCCCCACTGGTTACTTGCCATATTTTATATTTCCTTAAAATCCATATCCTAATTTTTATTTTTCACCTTCTAATACTTATTAGTGTTATGTTTTGCCATTATCATATAACTCTGAAAACCTAAATAATTTATTTACATGAAGCTCTCTTGTTATATTTAAAAAGCCGGCAGAAATTCTTGCATTTGGATAACTCAGGTATATAAATAGGGTTTTGTCTTCAATAAATCCTTGCGCCTTGCATGTGCAAAATAAAACACACAGAAAAAGTCAAAGATCAGCCAAAACCCCAGAATTTACATTGAATTAGAGAATGTAGTAAATTATCTAATTCAGGCTGCACATAATGGGAACTTACTAGTAATTTATCTATATGTCCCCATAATTTCAGTAGCTCCCTAGAAGATGCAGCAATTTTCTTGTTTGCTTCCAATCTACAGGTTTTTGTGTGTAGGTGTGTTTTAATGCCTTTTCCCCATTTCTGGTGTGCGTATCTGCATGAGAATATGCACAATTATCATCTTTAAAAGGCTAACTTAAGCATCTGAGTTTTAAATGGAGTTCTCAAAGGGACAGCTAATTTATACTTCATTCCTTGACTGCTAACTGGATTGGGAAAGTAGAAGTAAAACCAAATTATTTTTGCCAACTGATTGCTTTCAGAAAATTTTACACTAGCCAATATGCAAATTTCTTAATGAAAACCATCCTGGGAATTTATTAAACTGTTCATACTGAAGAAAATTACTTTCATTTACATTGAAAAGTGAAATACTCTATCCTGACCTATATATGTGCTTGCCAAGATTCTATCTCCACTATACTCGGGGTCTTTACCATGCTATCACCATGAAGAAGAGCAATTTCTCCTCTTTTTTTTTTTTTTTAATAAAAAGGCAAATAATAGGCACTGCCAATAGCCATTGTTGACCCAAGTCAAAAGTGTTTGAAATTAATTTATCCGCTTTGGATGGTGTATAAATTTCTCATTACGAGTGTCAGTGATGGACAAGAAACCATTCCAAAAAATGTATTGGGTATCATGCCAAACTCTGTAATCAAGGTCTCTTGCAGAGACTCTGGAGTATACAAAGGGTTTCACACAGTCAGGAGCGTTAGCTATGCATGCTTTCCCGTTGCCCGGGCTCAGCCAAATACTCTGTGAGAACAACACGTATATACACTTTGTTTTATTATGCCTCGCAGATGCTTTTTTGTTTTATATTTCAAGCTTTGTCAGGTCTAATGTTTGTTCCTCCTTCATCCTTCAGCCCTCACTCTTGCCCCTGTACCCCCCCTCCCCCAAATTTCAGAACAGCTTCCTAGACAGACCTGGTATCAATTACATAAACTGACTTTCTTGGAAAGTAAAAGGGGGATGTAGGGGGGTGGAATTGGGATTTCTTCTACTTGCAACCGAAAATGGCAGCCATTGAACAGATCTGATCAATGACAGTAAGAGAATAAGCCCAGCAGAAAGTGGTAATATATTGTTACACTTACGCCAACTTGCCAAGTCAAGTTCTTTTTCTCAAGCGCATGTACAGTTTGTTCTTGCTATCCTCAGTTAACTCTGCTTTCTGAATAGAGGAGATGGGAACCGCTCAAAGGCCACAATAGCATGTTCTACTTAAGGTTTCCTCTCCACACTAACCATTGTGGATAGCACTCTTAACAGTCAAGCGCTCTTGAATAAGAATGCTCTCATTAAGGATATGAAGCTATGTTTTCTTTACCTCGCAAGAATTCTGTAAAATGAGATTTTCCTCATTACAGGCAAAGTACCTGCTGCTAAAAAGCAGCACAAAGTTGGCTCGATTGCCTCAAACGAATTTGAAGCTGCCTTCAAAACTACCAGCAAAAGAGCATCAAAATGACAATATTGTACAAGAAATGCATCAGGAATGACTGATTAATCTAAGTTTCTATGGGAACGTGAGAAATGACATATTGGATCAGATGAGTGGCCTGTTTAGTCCAAGATATTCTGTCAGCTAATATCATATACTGCAGCAAGTGAAGGCTTAGTGCCCCAAAACAAAGAACTGCCACCAAAACCCTAGAAAACATAGGTAGGGCAGCTTAGCTTGAGAGCAAAGATCAGTTGATGCTCTAAAGCAGGTGGGCTGAGATGTGTTTTGTAGCTGGGATATGGGGAAAAAAATTACAGGCAATGTTGCTAGAGCAAATTCCATTTTATTATTATTATTTTTTCCATCACTCAACCTTGGTAGCACTCCCTTTCTCAAGCTGAGTTTTCCAGGCAGGGGAATCTGCCAAAGGGTGGGTGGCTTAATCTCAAAATTTGATCCAAATTTTTATAGGGTTTTTGAGGGGGTTTTAATAAGGAATATAAAAACCACACACATTCTTCAATATTGTGTATTAGAATCATCATGATGAAGCTTTATGTAGCAGGTATGATTTTTTTTTTTTCTTTACAAAATACTGCTTAAAAAACAGACATATGTAAAAATTATTACCAGCCCAAGGAAGGACAAGGATGGATCTTTGATTCAATTAGCTATTGAAAGTGGACAGCAACAAATTCTCTCAGTCCAGTATATTTATTGCACGGCTATTTCCAAATCTAATCAAATCTAAAACCAGCAACAAAATACAGGTAACAAAATATTATGGGACACAGTAAAGTAAAATAATACAGTAAGGTAAAATAATAGTAATAACAATGTTGTCCATAGATAAAAGGTGGCTGAGTTGCTACTAGTGTCATCCATTGTAATTGCATAAGAAAAAACAATCAGAATTTGCACATTTTTCTGCTAAATTTTAGTTTTTTCCTCATGTGATTCTTCTCCCCAGAGGAATTTATTCCTAAAAGCTGCCCACTGTAAGAGTCCATTCCCATGTGTTTCTGTGCCAGGAAGTAGGAAAATTATTTGTTGTCATTTTAATCACCAGGTTTGAGTATTTACCCTTGAGTTTAGTCTTTCAAGGCAAATTTTTTTGTTTGTAAAAATGATGGAAATTAAATATAGTATCTCAAAATGCATGAAAAAATTGAACAGGGAAAATCTCTTCCTTTAGAAAAATACAGAATACTTTTACCACAAAATATCAGTGGTCAATTCTTACTGCTACATATGTCTCTAACAGTCCTTATGCTTTTGCTCTTTTTCATCTATAGAAGTGAAAAAACAAGCTAGGAAATTCTAATAAAAATGCTTTTAAAGGATGTACTGAAACCCCACAGATAAAGACATGTAAAACTGAAACTGGAAGTTATTTTCAGCAGCAACCTTAACCTCTGCAGAGACAATCTTTTAATTACACCACCATATACCATAAGAAGAACATATTAAACAGCACTAAGCATTAGGAATAACATAGAATAATGATAATGAAGTGGCTGGCACAGTTTGCCCATCCACATTTGCAATTAAATTAACTTTCTAGTTAAGCTAATTGTTTCTGGCATTAC
>VYZW01062275.1:31896-50047 GCA_013401315.1 Balaeniceps rex
GTGGGGGGGGTGGTGTTGTGGGGGTTTTTTGCAAGTTTGGTACGTAACCTGTACTGGTGTCAAAGCTGATGAATGCCATGCAGATGTATGACAATGTGCTAACAGAGAGCACTGATCTCATATCCTTAAGCAAAGATAAAGCTGCTAACCAATATTTGCAGCTGACTATCAGCCTCCTTGTTTTCTTCTTCAATCTTATTTTTTTCTTCATCGAATGGATCTCAGTGCACTCATCTCCCTCCCAGCTATTTCTTCATTTTGGAGCTCTCCCTATATCAATTGTTTCTTATTTGCTGCCTTCCAGCTGACCTGTTCAATCTTGCCCCAGTTTTTCTCCAGTCCTACTCCATTTCTAGTTTCCTCATACCCTTTCACTCCAATTTGCTCCAAGCTTCTGTCTGCCAAGCATCTGCATTGGGTGGTTTCTCTTTCAGCAGCACATTGAAGGAAAAGCCAAAACTCCCTCTCCACTCCAGCATTTCGTACCAACCTGCCTCAGACCAGCTGTGATCAGTTTGGGTCAGTATGACTTTGCTTTTGCAACTTGATCTTGAGAGTCTCACAGTAAGACCACAGAAGACAACCACTCAAGAGCTTACAAAGAAGGACAGATGTTCATCAGGACAAAAATAAGGCCTGAAACAAGGGAGCTCCTTTCTACCACTCTTCAGGGAAAAAATAATTACTGGCCCAAACTTAGCCCCAAGCTAAACACGCATTGGTAACACAGACCTATTCNCTGAATACTCAGTGCACCTGCCAGTGTATACAAGTCTTGAAACACAGAATGAGCAAATCGATATACTGAGAGTTTAAAATGTAACAAGAGAATAGTATGGATCGAGGGAAGTGAATTCTAGTTAACCCAGCTGATAAATTGGAATGCAGTAACACGGTATACATGTGAGAACTCTTTCACAAGGTCTGCTGGAAAGAGCATATACAGTAATAAATTCATGCTCAGCTTTCTCACAACAGGAAAAAATGTTAGGAAAAAAAAGCATCCTCCTGAAATCCAGCTACTTGGGTTTTGTCCCTCAAGTGTGATCATGCTCCTTTTGATAAACTCTGACCATAAGTAGCACTACACACAGCAAACAAGAAAGCTTTTCAAAATCCAGACCCCGCCTGAATGTTGTGCTTCAGTCAGAGGTGTAAAAACACCCAGGGACATAATTTAACTAATGTAAGCACTTCAGGACTCCTAGTGAAACTGCTTGGAGTGGTGTATTCAGTTGTTTAAAGCTTTTTTTTTTTTTGTCACAGGCAAGATATATGTTTACATGGCAGACTTAATTGCTGTTTTCAGAGGACTAATGCTGTGTAAAATCATAGTCATCAATACAGCCATTTATTTTGACTATAATTAACAAATCAAGTCACAGCACGTTTTACTTATTTGCCAATCTGTTGAATATTCACACTGGCCCCAAGTCGCCTATTCATTTAGCAGTAAACATGTAGCCTAGCAACTGACTGTCAATATCAACAGTAGTTGATGAAGTTGTTAATCTCTGGAAGACTGACAGGTTAAGCCAAATTCTCCTATGCAAAACTCTTATTGTCTAAGCCTTACATTAGCCCACAAGGATATCTATGTTCAAAAGATACCACATCTCCTTCTACTATTAAAATTAAATGAAGTGTGCTAGAGGCAGGAAAAGGCTATGTGCTCTGCCTGCCATGCATGTTTTGCATGCACCACAGCATCCAGCATTGTGTTTGCAGGATGTATTGACCATCGCTAATTTCCAGAGACAACTGAAGACACTTTTGCATCTGTTCATCATCCTGGAATAAACTATCATATAAGTGCACGCTGTGCACCAGAATATTGATGAGGTCAGGAGAAACACAAATATCTCCTTTGCTATGCAAATCTGCACTGGAACTGCAAAAGAGAAAGCACATAGGTATGGATAAAGAGCTTTAATCTGGTGTATTGAGAATCAAAATCAGAGTGAAGGAATTTAAAAGGAGTATGAGCCGTTTGACTGGGATAACAAGAAACGACTATGATTTAGCCCGCAGTAAAAATCAATACACCAGGATTGGACTAAACAATTTTCTAATCATTTAGTTGTACAGCTCAGAAGTTCCACCAACACAGTACGTGAAAGACACAGACAGGCAGACTAATTATCTGCAAATATACAGCGAGGAGTTTCAGAACAGCAGGAAAACCCTATCTCTTTGTGCCGTCTGTTACAGGCCCGAGCTGGATCAAACTGCCTGCCGAAAGTACTTTCTATCTCACTTTGATATTGACAGCCAAGCCAGATGTAACAGAAATTTTTGAGCGTAAAGTCCTAGAACAACGGCATTGCCACAGTGATTTCATCCCTTCCCAAATATTTACAGAAGAGGGATGGTTATCGTTAGCAGAGAAACTATGAAATAGTAGAAAGTAGGGCTGAGGAGACTGTCTGCAGGACTTCTTGCTCCAAGACAGAATCAGCTATATTTTGTGTCACCCCTGTTCTTAAAAGACTCCAGACACAGAGGTGACAGTCTGTATCAGGACTTCACTGCACGAATTAGCAGAAAACTGCTTTTTTTTCTCCTAATGTCCAATTCTTCCTAACAACCATTTCATCCCATTTTCTCTTACACAAAATAAAACTTATTTCTTCCTCTCTGCACCATCCTTTTGCACATTTGAAGACTACTAGTAGGACTCCATAACAGCCTTCCCTGAGCTAGACTAGACGGCATCCATCCACGCAATCTCTCCATGACAGCTGTAACATCTTGACTGGACATGGTGACCATGCCCATTGCTCTTGACTGGATTGTCTCCAACTGGCCAGCATCTTTCTAAAAGCTCAAGGATACACCCAAAGTGGACATTGTTTCGGGAAGACACTGCCAGTGCCAGGCATAGTGGAGGAGTTACTTCACACATCTTTCAGATTATATTGCCATTTATGCATTCCATGATGAAGGGTTTTTTTCCATTTTTGCAACAGCATGACATTGCCTCATGCTCAATTTGTAATCCACTATAATCCCCAGAGATTTTTCTGAAGAACTGCTGCTTAAACAGTTGTTACCCAACTTGTATTCCTGCAGTTTATTATTCCTGCTGAACTACCATCCCTCTGTATTTATTTTACAGAGTTTCAGCCTATTCTTCCAGACCCTTTTCCCCATTTGTCAAGGCCATTCTGAACTCAGAGAGCTTTTCACTCCCTTTCACTTCCAGTCTTCTGTAAATTTAACATGTATAATCCATATTGCATCGCTGAGGTCATGGTTTAATGAGAGCCGGGCACAGCTCTGCAGAACACTACTCAATACATCCTTCTGTTTTGATACTCCTTCATCCTCCTGAAAATTATCCTCCAAACGTGTTTCTTCCAGCTAGTTTTGTCCCTCCCTAACAGAATTTTCATCTAGCCCAGGTTTCCCTTGATTCAGAGAATGTCATGTAAGCCAACTTTAAAGACCTCACCATACTCAAGAGGCGTGATGTCAACTTTCCATGAAGTCTGTTACCCTGCTGCACAAGGAAATTCAAGCGGTTTGACAATTCGTTCTTGACAAATCCATGCTGGCAGCTATTCATTTTCTTGTTATCCTTCAGCTGCTTTCAAATGTTTGGCTTGATTTTTTTTTTTTGTTCCAGAATTTTTCTGTGGACTGAAGTTAACACTGATTGGTTTATAATTCACTGTCTTGTCTTTTTCGCCCCTTTTTCAAAATGAAAAACACTATGTTTGCTCTTTTTCCAGCCTCTGGTACCTCATCTATCTCACATGAGCTCTCAAAGATAACACTAATGGCTCTGAGACTGCTTTAGGCAAACCCTTAAATACCCTAGAATGAAGTCCATCACAACCAGTCAATTTGAAAACATCTAATTCATCTGTAACTCCCCAACTTGGTCTTTTCTATTTTTGGCTTTTATCCCTTTTCTGTTGGTTTTAATAGTACTACTAATATGAAAACAATCAACTTTTTTAATGAAGGGTCAATCAAAAAGGAAAAAAGGAAAGGTAAAATAAGGACTCTTCATAGTCTGCTATTAGCAGCTTGTTTTCTCCTGTAAGCAAAGCAGCAATCCCTGTCTAGATTGTCCTCTTATTAATGTACATTGAGGATGATTCCTCCTCACTTAGGCATCTTTAACTAGTTGCATCTCATCTAGTGCCTAGACCTTCTTGATTTCACCCCTACGTGCTTGTGCCATTTTTGGGTACTCATTCTTCTGACATGTTTCCACTTTGATGTGTTTCCTTCTTGCTACCTGTGCAGAGCCCACTCTTTAGCCAAGTTAATCTTTATATTGGGTTTGTCTGTGCTTGTACCATAATATCATGTCTTTGAGGATCTGGCAGCTAATTCACCTTTACTTTCAACTATTAAATTTGCCTCTGGAGAGATCTTAGCTATCATTCTTTCAAGTCCATTTTTGTTACGTTGTTGTTCCTCCACCATCTCTTCACAAAAATTGTGAAATCTCATTTCATGCTCAATTTCACCCAACTTGCCTATTGCCTTTGTACTCTCAGCTACTTCCCCTTCATTGTCAAAAATCTAAAATATAAAAAAGCCTTTCCTCTACGTGCATTTCTCCATTCTGTAAAACAAACAAACAAACAAAAAAATCAAGACTAAAACCCAATACCTCCCTAGAACTTGTTGAATCACCCTTTCCACACTATGATTTTTCCCCCAAGAGATGTCTGCAAGCAGTTAAAATTTCAGATGAATATGAAATTCTCATTAATTTCAGAAAAATCCTAACCCATCTGATCTTCCTGGCTTGGTGGTTTGCAATAGATCATAGCCCCTTTAATCCCTATACATTTTCATCAGATATCTTTCTCACCCCCTCCAGGCTGGGTTTCATGATATGTCCTCACCTTTCCTTTATATTCTTTATTCAATGATCTTTGTCAATCCCCCTTCTCCTTCATACCCCCTTGTTAGGCTACAGTAGCAAATTCAAGACATTTAGTCAAAAATTTGTGAGCTTTAAACTTTCATTCATTCTCGTGTAGCAGGCACTTGCCCACCTGCCCTCCCCAGCCCCAGTGACCACAGGGGTTACAAAGCAGGTCACGCTACATGCTACTGCTTGCAAAACTGCCCCAATCAGGAATCCAGCAAGTCTCCAGCTTGCACACAGGGGACAAACTCTGGTCCTTGTCAGGGCAGACTCAATTATTCGTTGTCACCTTGGCCCGAGCATAAAACACAATTCATTTAGCTTGGTCGAGCTCCTGCCAGCATTTTCAGGTTTATGCTCCAAACATCCTCTGAGACATAACGGGAGCATCTGAACTAGGTGGTGGAGGAAATGTAAAGGTTGGTGTCATTTTTGCACCTAGCGCATCCTACACTGTGTTCCTCAGTAATCCCCTGCCAACACAATGTATGTCAGTGGAGCAGCCTGAAGCCTCGCAGGACCCAACACGAGTGAACCTCTAGGAAGGAAAGCGGTTGCCTAACATGACCCTGGATATTTCCTCAAAGAGATTTAGACCGAAACCACCAAAGTACATTCCATTCCCCCTGCCAGATGAGAGGCAATCCACCCCATGGCTCTTCCCTGACATTGCTGCCTGCTCCGCCTGGGGCTCAATATACAACAGGGCAGTGTTCACATCTTCATTTTATTTTACCCCATCTCAGGTGAACTGGTTAGCTGCAAAAAAGTCTAAGCTACAGAAACATGCACAAGTTTTTAGTTTCCTTTTTATTTCAACTTAAAGTTATGCATACTCTCCCAGTTTTAAAAGTTTTCTAGCCAGTAGCCAATGAAACACAGTTCTATCAGATTTTTATTCATACAAGGAGTTAGCATTTTTATTAAGTATTCATTTACTCATTTAAAAGCTGTTCCATTTAAAAACGATATCCTACCAATATCGTCGCTGCCTGCGTTTATTCCCTTTATATAGGTTATTCTTCTATGAAATATTCATTCAAGTGGGCGCTGCTATATTTAGAATGCAGAGAAGTGTTTTATGCATGTAGTTGCTTTTGTATTCTTGCTAGGCAGGCAATATAAGAAATCCAGCAAACTGCACTCCCATTGTGCTTCAATTCTAAGCCACATATTTCGAGAGGTTCAGGTAAGATTGGATGTTTTGCTTCTGGCTAAATGGCTTCTACAGAAGTCACATTTAACGTTTAGATGCCCAACTATCAATAGGTTCTGGATTGCATGGACATGTATTTTTCAATTCCTTTTCTGATTTTAAATTTGGTGTTTAAATTGTTTTAACTACTTAGCTGAGGAAAAAAGGCCTACAATTTTTTCCTTATAAATCTTATCCTCTTCAATTGAGTCTTTGGTAACCTTATGCAATTTTACTCTTCCCGTAGTTCTTTTTATGGTACACAAATCATACAAGCTTCAAGTACCTGGTATCTTTCTAAAAGAGTCACTTTAAGCTGCTAATAAATTCTTAACATAACTTGTTACCCATGTGAAGTTTTAACAGCTGAA
The DNA here is from genome assembly GCA_013401315.1 of Balaeniceps rex. Taxonomy (NCBI): domain Eukaryota; kingdom Metazoa; phylum Chordata; class Aves; order Pelecaniformes; family Balaenicipitidae; genus Balaeniceps; species Balaeniceps rex. The sequence goes on from VYZW01062275.1 coordinate 38,357, forward strand.
TTTCTACTTGACTCACTTGGTAGATGATTAAAACAACTTCATGGGAGAAGTATGGACAGTAAAATGCTTAAGTAAACATGAAATCAGTATTTTATTTAATAAACAAATTATTTGAGGATGACTGAATGTCCTGAGGTCGTAAAGTTTTTCTCTACTCGTGTACACTTTGGAGAACGATAAGCATAAACTTTCTGAAGTCTTTTATTACTTTGAGTTGTGTTACTCTTCTGAGCAATAGCCAAGAAAAAGCTATCTTTAAAAAAAAAAAAAAGCAGCATGTCATGTCCTCATATATGCAACTGGAAGGGAAATAAAAAAATTTGGGAGCAACTGTCATTTTCATAAAATGGTAACATTTTTCTTCACAAACTACCAAGTCCCCCCCAGGACTATGAAGCCGAAGATGGTAATTATGAAGCAGCAACTGAGAACTGGAAACCGTAATAGCTACATGAAGACAACACAGGAACTAGAGATGAAAGACACCTTGTTCACCACCTCCATCTTATGGTAGCTCAGGATTTATCTTCTGAACTCTTATTCTGCATTTTCACCAAAAAGCTCAGCGCATTGGAACAGCCCCTGGAGTTTTCTATTTCCAAAAGATGCAACTATTTGGAAAATAGACTTCAGAGTAAAGAAATACTAATTGTATTCCACTTTAGTATTACACTAAGGAAACCCACTTAAGGTATAAATTCACATCATAACAAAGCCTACAATAGCCTGATTTTTATCCTCAAATTACAAAAATTTAAGACAAACTGGTGAGGCAGGAGTAAAGACAGAATAGCATCCAATGGCACGACAGAAAGAATCATTAATATGTGCTCCATGGTCTACCTTCTGGAAAGTGAGTTCATTAAAATAGTCAGAAAGAAAAAGAACGAAAAAACTTTTATTTACTGATTTCCAAAATTGTAATTGCTGGCCCAGAAAAAAAAGGAACAACAAGAAAAAGAAACATTTATGAACTGCTATACTCATGGTACTTGCTATCTTTCCAGTGCTCAGTCGCTTAAGCTGCAAAGCCCAAGACAATGAAGTCCCTGGCATTCTTGATGGCCTATCCTTCTAGATTTGATTATAAATACATGCGCAATCAAAATCTCTCAAGAGCTGAAAATAAGAATGTCATTTGACACAGCCAAATCATTCCCCTGCTTTACTGAGAAAGACCTTAGATGCCCCCAGCACAGAGAGCTTTAAAGGTGCTGAACTTTGCCCTAGGTGTCTAAACACTGCCATTTATAAAGCCAATTTTATCAGAGTATTATGCATGTCTTACAGTAGAAAAATAATTAAACTGACATAGGTAATATCAGGCTTTTCCATTGACTTATGAAAACAAATACAAGTCTTACATGGAGAGCCAGTTAAAAAGGGAAAAATTGGATTATATGGTATGAACTGTAAACACAGGCATGGATCTGTCTGTAATACCTGCTATTCAGCACTTGCAGGCTGAGCGCCCAAGTCCAGCTCATGAAAGCTAATACCTGCTCTCCCAGTCTCCCACCACGTGTCTTGGGGAGAATCATTCGAAGTTTTTAGACCCCTGCTCCTCCACTGCTGAAGGACTGTCATTTTCACTTAACAACTTCCCAGTTCATCTGGGGATTGACTTGATAATCCCCAGACTTTGAAAAAGCAGCTGCATTGGATTAGAAAACCTGATACGGAGTCCAATGAAGTCAGCTGAGCTTTTCTGCAGATGATGAGAAATCATAGTTATGGTAAACAACAGTAACCTCACAAGGTATATGGTAGCCTTGTAATCTAATGTGCATATGAGTATCACAGATTACCTAGGATTCTTTTTTAATATGTAGACATATATTGTATGTATTTGTTTAATGTTACCCATAACTGCTGAAAATAGGGCCAGATATTTTGTCATCTCTACAATTTTGTACTATGTGATAATAGCAAGTTTTACAAGAGATCTTGAAAGAGGTTAATAAAAGGTCAGCTTGAAATAGAATCATGTCTCATTCAGCAAAACCAAAGCAATTCAAGATTAATTGCATTAGAACACGAACTCAGACAAAGCTTTCCAAGGAGATCTACGCATGGACAAAGTCTTAACTGTGGAAAGTTCGAGGTCAGTCTTTATCAAAGTCCAGTAGATATGTTCTTATCAAACAGTAACATCTTAAAACTATACTGTCTTTTGTTCCAAAGAATCCAGCTTAATCACATACTAAACCATACCAACCATTGCAACAGGATTTAACAAACTGGCAAAGAGCATCAAAGAGCTTGGAGAGAAGAAATCTCCTGTGCTGGAAAGGAAATTAAATACTTCTAGTACATTTTCAAGTGTATATCCCATCTGTTTTAATATTCGAAGTGACAGGACTCTACAACATCTGTTATAAGACAAATTGCAGCCTAATGGCCTCGCTGCCATAACAGTTTGGTCTTCTGGAATTCATACTCAAGTTCACCTTTTTTTTTTAAAGGAAAAGCTATTATTTATCATAAAGAGCATCTCTTTCTGAAGGCAAGAGAACCTCTGTTGGTTTAAAATTTTTGAACAATGAATAAATACCGAGCCAAGACAATCTTGTACATTTGTTTCATGGGCTGTCTCTCTTTACAAACTATTGAATCAGACTCTGAATATGTGAGATTTTCCCAAAGTTTGGACGGTGTTTGGATATAAGCCCTCCAAGTAAAAAATAAAAAAAATTCATCAGATTGTTGTAAAAGTAATTTCATCAGAGTGAATTTTTCTTACTGAGTGAACATTGAGCCATTATCCAGGAAGGTGTCAGGATGAACATTATCTCATTATGTGCTGTCTTTCAGGCAATGGTCATTTAAGGAGGTAATGGTCATTTAAGGTAAGCGGTATCACCAGAAAATCTATAACTGTAAGATAAACTGCATAAGGTACTCCCAGCGTGAACCAAGCGGCTTGGCCAAATTCCGCTTCCGGCAATTACTCTGTGTCAGCCTAATAACTCCTCTGCTCCTCCTGCCCAGCCCCCGCAGCTTCAAAGAAACACAATTTTCCTCTTTGTGTCAGCTGGCATCAAACTGAGCTTTGCTACAGGTTTGCTACCTGAAAATGCAAAGGGATCCTGCAGCCAGAAGGGCAGTAGCAAGCCTCGGCTGCAGCCCTGGTCCAGGGGCACCTGCAGGGCTGCAGCCCCTCCAGGTGACACGCAGACCCTGCTCACCACACCAACGTGCTAACAAGGGAGGTAACACCCCCCTTTATCGCCCAGCTGAACCCATACCTGGATACCGAGTGAATAGGGAGTTGCGACATAGAATATCCAACAGTCTCTGTGTTCTGCAATACTTTCCAAGAAATCATTTGCATTACCAGCTTGCACAAATGATTTTTTTTTTCCTTTAAATGGTGCAAAGACGGCTGTACTCATCAGGCAAGGTAAGGCACATGCTTCATGTCTAAAGTGCAAAAGAGGTCAAAGCATTGCTCACCACCCCATGAATAAGAACACAAAAGGGCATTGTAAATTCCAAGGCAGAGAACAAAACAAGGAAGGGAGTCAGGTGAAACTGTAGAAATATTACACGTATTAACTTTAATACCCAGATGAGAATTAGGTTACTACACTGCCTTTCACAAACTGCTACTTTTTTATGTTGCAAATACTTCTCCGTGATAGATGCAAATAAATTAATGCTGTCATTAATCTTTCCATTTATATCTTTCTCACTCCTTATGTCTGCTTTCATCGTTGCACTTACCATACTTAAGTATATGTTAAAGAGACTGTCATTTTCCCTTCTGTATCTACTATTTCTTCAAACAAGCACTACTGCATTCTAAAGCAAAAAATGTTGATTTCTGAAGATTGTCTTTTGTTCCTCATGTAAGCTGGAGAATATTCTGGGTGAAGGTATCCCATTGAAATCCTTAGATAAGTTAGGAACATTGAATAAATACAGAATTGTCTCCTCTTTAAAAATGCTTTTGGTTTTAGATTATTAAGCAAGAGGATACAAGTAGTCTATGTAAAAAACAACCCAATAGAAATTTTTTCTTTAAAGCTTTAACATTGAAATCTTACAACTCCAGTTAGTCACACTGGCAAATTTTAGAGTAATTCTGTGGCTAAGGACAACTCAGATGTTGTCTGCAAAGGTTACAGGGCTGGGATCTTATTCTATTGCGAAAGGCTGCACTGAAGAGATAAGCAGTCTTATTTCAAGGAATAACTCATTCACCCAAAATCTTAAGGGCACAAAAGCACAAGGCAGGAGATATCCCAGATGCTCTGCGGCCCTCCGCACAGTACAGACTGCCCAAGAAAAGGAATTCCCACTCCACCCTCTATGCTTTCCTGCGTGCAATCCCTGTGCACAGACACCGCAGCTCCGTACTGCCAGCAAGTCGGTAGCACACAAACAGGCTGCAGCTGAGCATGGCGTCAAAAAGCCACCCCAAAACCCCCAAGGAAAGAAAAGGAAAAAAAAAAAAACAAACCAAAACCAAAACCGGGTTGCATCCCAAGTGCAGAGCTTTTCTTCAAGTTCGGAATGGTCCAGTTTCCTATACCACATTTCTGATATAATTACATATGTTGCACAAATAGTCTAAGCAGCTCAATGAGCGGAATTAGGACTGTTTCCAGATTTGTCATGTACTCACTGTTCAACTTTAGTCTAACCACTTTAGCTAAAGCTTTCCAGAAGTGACTCTGCTATTGGAGGGGAAGGCATGCTTCCAACACAAGCCTGTGACATTACTGATCGTCATCATCCAAAACTCCCACAGTCTTGTCAGATGCCAAAGGAAGTTAAATGCCCTCAGACTCTCACAATATCAGCAAGAATTTCCTTTCGTTTCCTTTCAATGTCTCCAGTCTCTAGCAAAATGATGACTGCCCAATACAGGAGGAGAAAAATATCACCACAATGAAGGATGATGCTGAGGTCTTCACCTCTCTGCCTTTCACTCCCAATGCCTACAGCTCTTGTGCAGTGCTTTAGCACTGAAGATGAAAAGCCACACAAACATCTTCGCTTATCTAGAACCATTTGTGATTTACATCTAGAACCATTTGTGATTTATGACTGCATTTCCCAGTGTAAAATCTACACTGTTACCTAAACCCTCTCCCCAAACAAATAGCTTATGCCACATGAAAAGTTGGAGAAGCAATTTGCGTAACATAATCTCTCTCAGAAGAACCCTTACATGCAAAGTGCTTGGGATCCTCTTGACACACTTTATGCTCTTCCCAGGATTACGCTACCTTTCGGATTACACATTTGAAGAGCATATTTCAGAAGCCCTTGAGTGAGTTTTAGTATCCACAAATTAATGTGCTGTACAATACATTTGTACCCAACAGATTACAATGGTTCTTGATTTTTAACAAGTTTATAACTACTTAAAGTTTAGAAATGACTGCAAGTTTATTCAACAAACTTTTTATGAGAGCCTGACTTAACTGGGTTCTCATGTAACTCCCTCTCAGACATTAAGGAAAGAGGCATTATAGCAAATGAAGGATGCAGAAGGCAAGTGCTCACCACAATCCTCTACGTACAGCATCAGGAAGAGGTTCCTATAAGACCCTTCTGATTAAGAGTAGCAGGGAACCTACAGCACCGCTGCCACTTCACGCTCCTGGTAGTGCACTAAGTAGAGTTACTCATGCTGCATACATCAGATATCCAAATTGTTCTGCAAGACTGATTTACTGTTTCCTTCTCTGAATGGTATTTATTTATACTCAAATTTGGCCCTGCTTACAGAGGCAGAAAGGTATTTTTCTTCCCAGCCTCCAGTGCACTGATTTCTTGCCATCCCACCCCCCCAGAACAAAATAAATTTCAGCTTTTCTCAAAACAAGCTTTCAGTAGACAAAGTAAACCGAGGTGGCACAAACAGAGGAAGGAAGGATTAGTTGCATAAAAAGCAATACAAAAAGTTAATTGCCCTTTCATGTCAGTACCCATATTGGCAAAACAAAGTCTCATTTTTTTATTTGAACGCCACGTGCAAGCAAGTCTTCAGAAACATACACTAGCAAGCTCCCTAAAGCAAAGGATGAAGACAAGACTTATGCAGACAAGTTTGCCAGCTCTGGGGAAAGGAACTAAAACTTTCAGTGTACGGTCATTAAAATTTTTGAAATCTAGGTCCATATTTTCAGCTGCAGCCTGTGGTTGTATGCTGACAGAGGGAAAAAACAACACATTCATATGCACAAATGCAAATTCGGCACGAACACAGCTGGGCCCATGAATAAAATTTGCATGCACAAATTTAGAAGCGAGTTTGAGTCCAGATGAATGATTTGATCGTAAGAGCTTTAAATAAGCGTTTATGTAAGCAAAGATTGGAGCCGGCAACTATTAGAGAAGTGTATTAGCTGAAATAAATTACCAGAGAAAACAGAGCTCTCTTGGATAGCGCAGGCAGCCTTTCTCCCCTTCTCCTTTCCCTGCCAGTTTTTGCGAACACGTTTGAAGTGTTGATAGGGGGGTTGCAAGGATCTCTCGCACAAAGCCGGAGCCCGAGCGCTGCAGTGGTCCTGCAGGAGGGAGGGAGCAGTGTCTCAGAGCACCAGCATCGCTCAGGGTTCGGAAACTTTCCGGCATCTCAGTCCGGACAGAGGGACGGGCGCTCGCTCCAGCTCTACACTTTGCCAAAGCAAACAGATCAACTCTATGTGCTGACATTTTTTCACAAGAACAAATTTGCATCACAGCAACGCGCGGCGGGGTGAGAAGCGGGCTTGCTCCGCACCCATAGGTACGTGCCTCGCGACTTGAAGTCGCGGCAAAGTGCCTCACTGGCATCGCACAGGCACCATAAGGGCATGCAGCATTTGCATGCGAGCATATTTCAGCCATCAACCTGGAAGGATGGGAGCAATTGAAACCTGTAGGAGCAATGCATACAAGGCTGACTCCCTTGCCTGCTCCTTAGAAGGCGTATTAGGGATTCCTAGGGATAAGTTAAACACCCAGTTTCTTTAAAAACATGTCACAAGGAAAGCATGAAGTTTGTGAACTTTGCGGAGGGACACTGACTTTGTTCAGCTGCATCTCAAGTGAGAGGATAAAACACAATTTCCTGCAACTGTTTTTTTTTTTCTTTTGAGTAATAAAGAGATACATCACTAAATTCCCCTACACACCCCAAAGTTAATCTAAGAGATATTTGGCTACAACAGCATTATCGAGTATTGCAGCGGGGTCACCACTGCTGACCAAGGAGGCTGCCGAATACCTGGAAACCCTGGAGAAAGGTCCCATTACAAGGAGCAGTCTGGAGCATCCTAGATAAGAGAGGCTTTCCTGCATGAACCCCTCCCAGCCCCGCAGCTTTGGGCAGGTCAGACCTACCACCTGCAGCAGGTCGCAGTACTTTAAGGCAGCTTCCTACAGTGCCTCTCCCCATGTGCAGCCTGGCCAGGGCAAGAGTAACTGGGAATCCCAGCAGACAGGCTCTGCTCAGGCGGCAAGAGTGGTGGCTGTGGCCACTGTGACTGCAAAGGTTGACCATAACATCTTTGCCAGAGCTATACATCAGCTACAGAAGTATTAACAGCCCCCAGAAGAAACGCATCCTGCCACCTGGTAGCCACAACAAGACTGCACATCCCACTCAGCGGGTCGGATGCCCGCGCGCTCCTCGTCAGCCGCCGCCTCTCCTCCCAGCGCCTCCGCTCGGAGTTACACCCAGACACACGTCCCGCTCCAGCGTGAATATTTCTCTTCTCCCCTAGGAGCAAAGCTCCTTCAACATGTGCCGTCTGCTGTGCCAGCGAGACCTGGCATAGCAGCAGGGTACAAAAGAACATCCCTGACACTCTATGAATATTCATGATTTATGAATATTCATTAAATTAGCATCTTTATGACTGGGCCACCAGATTCACAACTGGCGTCTCTGGAAAGGCGTTATTGTATTTTAATTAAATACCAGACAATTACTAAACAGTTATATTCGCTGGGATTTAACTGATATGAAAGAGATAGGTACAGAGCTACAAACATTAAGAGCGACTCTCCCTCCACACACATTTAATGCTAATGAAAGTCATGTGTAAGCATTGAAAAGAAAAAAAAAACTCTATATAAGAAACCAAAATAGCTTCAGATTATCTTTTTAATAGATTCATACTGTGTGGGAACCTTCAGCATTTCCCTGGTGCCTAAGCAGACCAGAATAGCAAAGTAGTTATTATATCTGTCTTCAGTGAAGAGACCACATGTTCACAGATATTTGTACAGCACCTAGCGCAACAGGGCTCTGATCCGTGCATCTGGCATCGCTGTAAGTATTTAAATAGCAATAATAACGATATAAAGCAATCACTGTCGATATCATGAGAGAACAATCTAATCTAGTTATCAGATTATAGCTCATTAAATGCCACACAGAAAAGGCTATCAACACTTCTACACATTTACTGGCCTAAAAAGAATTTTAAGCCATTAATTGCTTCCATAACGTGGGGTGAATTTTCAGCATGGTGCCTGGAAAATTAGGCACGCAGGCTGTGTAATTGTTAATGGGAATTGTGACCCAATTTTCACGCCTGGCACTGAAAGTTTGCCCCTTGCAAAATATTTACATAATTTGCTAGTAGATTTGCCATATCTTTTGCATGTTAATTTTATTTCAGTGACAATTCTTTGAAAAAGTACCACCACCAGTGTATTAAGAGTAACTTTGACATTTATATAGTACTTCCTCTGAGTTATCTCAGGCTACAACTTGCAAATCATTACATGCTGAATCTTCAAGGATATGCCATTAACTAGTATATTCATTACAGGGCACAGCCCTTGCCTGTCAGGGGAGGGAATTGATGACCACTCGGTTGGGCTCTTTTCCATTTGGGCTCTAATTCTGCAGCCCAGTAGGATGCTTTGTAACACTCACACCTGACCCCAGTGTTTTTAACATTAACAGATTCACTCGTAATTGCCACATTTGATGTTTTTGTGCAGAACCTACCGGCTTTTCTTCCCTATAATGCACACAAGAGATCTGGATTTTACATCTCCAGACCCTCAGCACTTCTCCAAGCTGCCACGAACTATCTGTGGTGGGGAGGTGGGATCACGTTAAAGGTTCACAATTTCACACAGCTGCGTCTTTGCCTGGGAGCACAGTGACATTTTGCAGGCAGCTTAAGCTTTTAAGTACCAGCATCTGTCCTCCTAGCAGCTCTTGCCGATTGTTTGGGTGGCCAGGAGACTACCCATGCCGCAGGGAAAGATAGGGACATTTTGTCTCATCCTCCCCTTCCAGACAGACATCCTTTCTTTTGCTCCAGAGGAAAAGTAGCAGCATGCAGAAGCACATCAAGCCATTTTCAGCTGCTCTGTAGCACTGACACTAGCACGGCTATGAAACAGCAATGAGCTGGAAAAGCATTCTGGGTATAGAGATGCAAATGAGCACACTAAGCCCTTTCCCAAAGGACACTACACAGGGACCTTTCATAACATAAGGTTTCACTCAAACACTTAGGGCCCAATTTCAAAGGGCTTGCTCAGGTAGACCTCCCATATGTCCGAATGCAAGAGACACACACGGGTCCCGAATCACACCTACAGAGCACGTGGCTCCTGCTCTGGACACACGCAGCAAGGCATGCCATGGTTTTTTCCCCAGTTTGAATATACTCGATCCACGCTTCAAATCAGCTGCCGATACCCTCGGTTTGGCAAAGCAAAGGCAGTCATGAATGCAGAGCCAGGGACAAGGCTATGCTTTCCCTGACCTTTGGCTGAAACTAGCGGTGGTATTCACACAAACACGTGCTGAGAGGTCTTCCCAATACAGACACCCTTCTGCTGCGGCTCCTCCACGTCCTACAGCACTGCATTCTGTCCCAGTGAAGAGTGAACCCTGCAGCTGCCTGCAGTAACTTGGAGCAGTCCGTAGCCATCCGGAGCATAAATCATTTAGACAATCTTTTTACTCAAATAGGTAGAAGTTTTCTCCAAACTTATCCTGCATACTGTTTTCAGGTCTTAAACGTACTTATCCATACAGTTGTTTTAAGTAAGTTTTTACACATCAGATGTACCTCTGAACAGCAGGTGATTCAGAGCATTACTCTTCAAAATAGGTAGAAGCGGATATTTATTTGATATTACCAGGACTCCACCTGAATGAAATGGGAGTGTGCATCATGCAACAGAAATGCAGTTCATGCACAGGCTTGGGTGTGCACATGACTAAGTTGGAAAGTGATATATATCCTTGGGAAAGGATTCTGTTTCCCTAAACAGAGCATCTACAGTTAACAATCATTTTTTCCTAGTGTTACCCACACAAGAGGAAGACGCTGCCAGCTAGAACCTGTTTTCCAAACTGACGGGTAGAGGAGAAAAAAGGAAGTGCTACTGTCTGCTAAGACAAGCCTGGGTAATGTGGCTCCTCAGACAAAGCAGTAAAGCAGGACGCTTGCTAGAACCAACTGCCAAGATGGGAATTGATTGGGATTTCTTGCAGCTAGTTGTACCAGACTAGATCTGCTTGACTCCACAATCTAGCCCAGCTACATATATGATAGAAAAATGTCTATAATTTCCTATCAGATATTCTTTTCAGATATCAGATAATCTTTTCAAGTGTCTCAGGAGTCTAAAGCTCCTTCGTAAACTTGATCTAGATTTTTAGGAGCCTGCATAGCATCGCCTTCCAATGACACTTAAACTCCTAGGGGTGCCTGAATGACTCAAAAATGAGATTATAGCACCTCTGAAAATACTACCCTCTGTTCAGAGATGAATTAGTGGTTCAGCCCAGGCCTGGGAAAGAGGTTTTTGTTTTGTTTTGTTTTTTTTTAATTATGATGTTCCTTCTGTGGCCTTGGGAAAATCATTAGTCTCCCTGCCTCGGTTTCTTCATCAGTGAAACAATTATGTATGAATTCCACAAGCTGTTCTCAGGATTTGACAGTATTCATTAGACTGAATAAAAATGAATGCCCTGAAGTGTCAACCAGTTTTATTTAGTCAACAGATAAAATCAAGAGACTGCACTAGGGCCTTTACTATACTGCATCCCAGCTCCTAAGAGACCCTCCAGTCCTTCAGCCGTTGCCTTGTCCTCCCATCACAAGGTCCCCTTGCCACCCTCGAGGTCTCCCTCTTGCTGCCCCTAACCTGCAACACAAAAAAAATAATTATTTTCCCTTCTTCCTCAAAATTCCTTTCAAGAAGGAATTTTTCCCCTGATCTTTTCCCTGGTCAAGACTCCTACTCGTGCACAGTTGTCCTGGGTCTTGTCTTATTTCACTCGCGAGCTGCTCGGGGCAGGAAATGGGCCTTACCTACAGTCCATATCACACACGATATTCCCTTTGGAGTCAGCGTAAAGTTAAACATACGCGCTATAAGCCTTTGTTGGATCAGGGCCTACTCTTATAAAGTGCTGCGTAAGCCTGTGTTGCCACAGCATAGAACTGTTGAGCAAATAAAATTTTTTTTTTTTTTTTTAAATGGACCTGCCGCTCCATTCACACTGCTCCTCTGAGTTTCATGCAAGAGCAATATTAGATACAAAGCTTCCCGATGGAAGGACTGCAATGGGAAAAACGCTAGCAATTATTCAAAGCAAATGTAATTTTCACACTGCCGCTATTTAAAACACTTAGAGGAGAAAACAGTTCATCACACTTGGAAAAAAAAAGAAAAAAAGCGCAATATCTTTTTTCCGCCTCCTCCCCC
>VYZW01062277.1:4545-15049 GCA_013401315.1 Balaeniceps rex
TAGTGCAGTCTTTATTTACCAGCACCAAGAAGTCCATCAAATCATTTTCAAATGTGGAAGGCTATCAGCTGTATGCCTCATGAGGTGGAGAAACAACTGAAAAAGGGAACAGTCCCTTACCTGAACGCCTTTCTCCTCTCCCTCCACACCACTATCAAGAAACTAGCCAAAGCTATGACAACTGAAAGGAGCTTTTAGGACAGAAAAATTCCAAACTCTCCAAAAAGGCCTGAGGAAAGCTTATATTGCATCACACTCTCCTCAGGTCATGCAAACACACAGCTATAGCTATGGCATTTTGGACATCACTCCAAGAAAGTACTCCAACCACTGTTGCAAGTTAACAGAAAGAGAAGGAAAGGAGTTGACACCAACCACATAGAATAGTGTCAGAAAGGGAGTCAGAACTTGTTTTTGCAGAGCAAACAGACCAGATTCTTGGCTTTGCTCCTGAAGTGCTCTTTTAACTATGAAAAAGTTTATGCTTCCCTGTATCGGACTCCATGAAAACAAAGTTGCAATGCCCCAAGGCAGCAGGAAGAAAAAATATACTCCAGATCAGGGCTCATTAGCTTTGCAACATATTAGGTAGGTCAATTAATGAAATCCAATGAATTTACTATTGTACAACACTTCACCTGCTCTGAATCTGTTAAGAGTCAAAAAACATTGCTTTATAAAGCTCACACCTAAAAAGACTTCATTTTTAATCTTCCAATATCCTAACACTGGCATCAGGCTCCTCAGATGCCAGAGATAACTACACACAAGTATACATTAGTTATGCCATGGATGCAATACCCCATCATTAGGACATAATATTGTACCACATAGCACAAGGAGGATTTCTCGCATGACGTGCTTTTATTTGCTTATATTGGCAGAGATTTTAGGATCTGCACACGTTTTTACTCAAAGACCTAACAGACAAAACATTTTGGTTTGCTAACCTGATCTCTGGTAAGAAGGTTTTCTTGTAAGCATCCTCAATGTTCTGAAGATACAAAGGAGACACCTTTCTCTCATATGGCTAAAAACAAACAGAAAACAATGTTGTGAAATGAGTTTTCTTTCTTTTCCCACCAGCACAGATTCCAGCCTAAGCAGAAGGCACTGCGACACCATCTGCCAAGAGCTCACTCTTCTATTAGAACTCAAACATCCAAGTGAACCACATACACATTAATGAAAGTTTCAAGAATTAAGACATTTGGAGTGTTTAGAATTTCTTACGTGGCATTAAATATCTAGAGTACCATAAGGAACAAGTCAGTCTGCATTAATCACTGCTTTGCCCTGTTCTATTATGTTCATGGTCTTAATGATTAGCCATATGAGTAAGATTCTTCTGATATGCTTGTGAATCTAGAAAGAAAGGGAAAGGCAGGTTAAACAGAAGAATGTAAAAGTGAAAAACTTCCTTCCAATTTATTTCAGTTTGTTACAGGAATCACCTCATTTTCCCTGAGCTCACATAAACTAAGAGAACCATATATCAACAGCCTCAAAAAGATTAGCTTTCCAAGGACTGATCAATCCTAGCTACCTGCACATTCAAGGAAGTTATAGTCATCCAGAAAATAGAAGAAGATTGTCTGAATCTGCCTTTTCAACAAGAGGGCCAATATGCATCCATTTCCATAGTTTCAGGCAAGTGCATGGCCAACCACCCATTCCAACCAGCCACTCCAAAATCTTTCTTTGAAATTTCATGGATATCATACCTGCTGTTAAGCAGTTCATCTTACGCACCATGTACTTTAATGCCACATTTGCAAAATGCCAGGAATTTCTCTGCCGTGTGTTCCTTCAGTTCAATCCTAAAATTAAATTACATTTCCTGCTTGAAATGTTCATCCAAGATGCCCGTTATGTTGGAAGGATCTGTGTCTCTGCCTGTTGGGCCCACTGAAAGGCTTTTCTTTTTCCAGTGCCCTGCAACAGCAGCACACTGAATACCAATGAAACACTCCATCCGCCAAGAAGGCAGAATTCCCAAAAACACCATCCCCAAACAAGCACTAGTGTTCAGCAGTACCACTGCCCTAAGGAAATTACAAGTTACACCAGCAATTTCTGGTGTCAAAAATGCCACCGACCTTTATGCTCACAAGGGCAAAGAACTCACAGGTTCCCACGATACATTAAGAAGCTTCTAATTCTGTCACTGAAGTTGCTAAAACAAAAAAGCTATGGTTTTCCTATACAAAAGTATCTTGTTCATTAAAGTGCAGAGGCACATTCAGTCATGGCCTGAACTGCTGGAGGGCAGAAGGGGAGAGTCATTCAACCAGCAGACTAAGCAACTCAGGCCACACAGATCGCAAAGCAGCAAGGGCAGCCTTCCATTTACGGCTTTGAAGTCACTTCCCTTCGGCAATCATCAGCCCATCTCTTAAATGAGCAGGAAACTGCAAAACGAAATGCTACTAGCTCACCCTAGCACACTAACACACACGCACATGCTTCGAGAGAAGCAGGCATCACCAAGCATTTAAGAGACCTGAGAATTTTTTAGTAATAAATCAAAGTTTTCTTTGAATCTATCAGGCTTTCCACAGTTAAATACTTCACTTGACTACAATTTCCCCTAGCCTTTGAACAAGGTAAATATCATTTAATCCTCATAACTCACCTGAGAACAGTTACAAGCACATGTCCAAATATCAGAGAAGGGGGAAGGAAAAAACCAAACCAAAAGCCTTATTTAGATTTATCATTATACAAAAGTACCCTACAGCTTTTCTCATCCAAGAGTATTTCAATAACCCAGTAATCCAATATGCTGATATAACAAGAGAGGTAATATGAAGACAATGCTACAGAACTAAGTTGGTTTTTTTTCTTTTTAACAGTAGTCTCCATCCAATACCATGACTTAAAAAAAGACATCTTGGAGAGAAACTATGCCACCCTCAAAGGGTATTGAGAGCAAAAGTGAGAATGTCCCACAAGTGTCAAAGACCAACAATAGGTAAGAGTCACATATCACGACCTCAGACTAGATTGAAGTTGCACTAGTGACAAGAAGCAACTGTATTTCTTATCAACTTTCTATTAGATTAGCCAGAAAGCACCCTGGGTTTTATATCTCATGGAATACCTATACAAAATTAGTTTTAAGTTTAAAATTGGTGGTTCCGCTGTGTTAACACAAAAGTGCCAAGCAGTAATTTTCTTAATTTCAGAAAGTTAACTGAACTTGCTGATCACAAGCAACCCACACATTAACAGGTGGGTCAACACACATCAAAACAGCAGTCAGCTGCGGAAGCTGGAGAAGTGGACAGCCAGCTGAGGCTTCGGGCACTCAGGAGGCACAGATAATCTTAGAGTGTGCTGCAAGAAGCATACTACCTGGACACGACTCCTGAAACAGCAGCTACAAAGGCTGGTTTTTAAGGGCAGATGATTTTTACAGAGCCGTTCATTACAGAAATGACAGCATATTGATGCAGTCAAAAAAGTTGATTTTTGCCTTTTTTTTTTTTTTTTTAGAGCAAGCATACCAGAATACCCACACAGTCATCACCAACACACAGTTCTTACACTTAAGAGGACAAGAAGCTTTTCAGAAGCAGAATTCCACAGCAAGCCCCACAGGACTCACACATAAGGGCATGATTACAACAGACATTAACAGGCAGTAAGAGTGGCAAGAGATAAAATTACCTCGCCTTTCTCTTGAATCCTCTTCTGCACCTCTGGGACGGGTACATCTATATAAATGACCAAGTGAGGTGGCAGGAATTCACAAATGCTGATCTCTTTGATTTCCTTGTAGTGATCAAGACCTGTATAAAAAACAAAACCAAACACACTGGAGAGCTAAAGGCAGCCCAGCTGAACACATACACATGTTGCAAATGACAAGTGCAATAGCAACGGCATTAAAATTATAACCTATCTGGTAACGAATCCGCAATCATTTCTTGAGTGTTTTTTCCTGCATTTGCTAAACACATCCTATTTGCAAATAAATCACATCCCAAACTTTTGTATTTGTAGTCTCCTCTTCTTGGCTGATATAGCAAGTTTAGGGTAGGCTTCTCAGGAAATTTTTAGAATAAACAGTCTTCCAGAAAGTAAAACACAATTAAACTAAGAAGCTATGTGCACTGAGATGTAAGAAGCTAACATCAGTTATATCAAAGAGGGGCTTTATTTCTGACTAAAGCTTAGAGAAACCTAGGTTTGTCCTCCATCATTTAGAGACAGCCTCTCAAAACATCAGGGAGAGACTGCAGCACTCAGGTCACCTGACATGACCCCTGGCTGGGACCGCCCTTCTGCCACAGCCTCATACATGAAATAAATGGCCATGACCTACCACAAAGATGATAGTGTGGCAAAGGTGGTAATGGAAAAAAGTCACATGCTTCAAGAACACTCTGCAAGAAGTACTCTATTTTCCACCATGGGGGAAAACCCAAGGATCATGCAGGCATTTGCCTTGTCCTCCAATGCATACAAAAAATCACACTGAGGTAAAGCAAATATTTTAAGAGGTCACCAACCCAGCAGTGTCCCTCTTTACCTGTATTGGAGGCGTACTCTGCACTACTGCTACTCAACAGCTCTGTGCTCTATGCAAGGAACAGCAGAGATCTTCTCTCCAAAAATACTTCAGAGGACAGGACTGGAGGACCTCACCTTCCCATACACAAAAATGTATCTGAGAGGAGCTGGTCAAGTCTGTGCAACTGGGTTCTTCTACCATATCAAGAACCTAAAGCATTTTTGGGGTAATAGTTGGTGATTAGGAAACCACGCAGTTTCAGGGGAAGCATCTATTCAAATTTCAGTGGCATGAATAGCACAGGCTCCATTAAACCTAGGTTAAGTGCAAGATTTCCTCAATAAGGCTCAACAGTTTAGCTAGAAACGTAGTGCCAGGCTTTCAAATTCAAACAGTTTGTGAAAAATTTAAAGCCCACTGTGCTTGGCACCACAGTAAGCAGCAGTCATCAGTACCTCTAATGAAGATATTTGCTGTTTAAGGATTTCAGTACAATCCATTACTTGTTGTTGGAATTGTATATTAAATATAAATTGTGGGTTGCTGGGCTTTGTTTGCCTCACCAAGGCAGAGCAGTAAGACACAGTTCATTATAACCAGCTGTCAAACTCATTCAGCAAGAAGTTGCAACTTACAGCAGGTGTCAAAAAACAAATATACACCTCCTAAATCTAAGCCAAATCAAACAAGACAGCACAAACACAAGGCAGTCAGGGAAACAATTATCTTCACCTCAGGAGTAGCCAAAATGCCAGATTTGCTAAGAACAGGTAGAAACAAGAATTTCAATAGCAATTTACTAAGGGGTCAGCTGATGACTAGGCTTTACAGTTATTTTCTACAGACTTTCAAACTTTTGTTCAGCTGTAAGTTTGCCCGTTTTGGCTGTGGCTGGTCTCCTATGTACATCACATAACTGCTCCATTCCTAGCCAAGGGATGGAGACTTCAGGCATCTGCCCACAAGCCACCCGCAGAGTAACACTGCGCTGCTCAAGAGCTCAGCGCCCATTATCCCAAACCACCATGGCAGGACAGGTTGGGGTCTGCATAGAGACAAGTTAAGGTCCCCACAGCAACAAACTGAGGTCTGCATAGCACCACAGGTGAGAAGCTGATAGGCATGGAGCCAGGAGGCGGGTCGGAGGATGCGCAGTTCCGCCTTCCGATCAGCCCAGCAACTCACCCTGTATGCCCGGAGGTCATACAGAGTTCATTTGTGGAAGGGGCTCACAACCACCCAAAAGACCTTTTACGACCACCACCACCACCACCCCCACATTGGCACCTGTGCAGAAGATGAAGAACATTCTGGAACAAGTCTTGAAGGGGGTGAGACTAGAGGTGGGGACTAGCCTATAAAAGACACAACTCCAAGGAGCCATGTGCGTGCCCCCACCACTGGAGGACCCCACGCTGCTTACTGCTCCGGACTGGCCTCTCCCACCCAGGGCCAGCGCTGCTGGCACAGCCGGAGGCCCTGCCCTCCGAGAGCAGCGCACCCACCACCGGAGAATTGCCACGTTTACCATCGACATCACGGGATCCAAGAGTGGTGATCTCTCTCTCTCCTCCCTTTTCTTCCTTTCCTTAAGCTTATAAGTATTTCAATTAGAACCCATGTTGCCTATTGTTGTGCTTTCCTGGTTCAGGTTGCCTACTGTTACGCTTTCCAAGTTCAGGTTGGTTTTTTGCCATCAATAAAGTGTTTAATCGATCGTTTGGTGTTGTTTCACCTTGATTTAGCCCAAGGGAACCACTGAACCGCCACGATCTTCCCTGGACAGTCCAGTTTGGATCGTGACACTCAGGTTGGAAGGAACATCCACAGATCATCTAGTTCAACCACTCTGTTCAGAGTAGTGTCAACTAGAGCAGGTGGCTCAGGACTGTGTCCCGCAGTGTTCTGAGTATCTCCAGGATAGAGATCCCACAGCCTCCCCAGGCAATCTGCTCCAGGGTTTGACTACCTTCACAGCAGAAAATGTTTTTTTCTTGTAAATGGAACTTCTTGTATTTCAAGTGGTGCCCTTTGCCTCTTGTCCTCTCACTAGGTGCCACTGAGAAAAGACTGGTTCCACCCAATACTCTTCCCCATCAAGTATTTATACACATAAATATCATCAGGTATTTATACACATCCCCCTGAGCCTTCTCCTCCCCAGGCCAAAAAAATCCCAGCACTCTCAGCCTCTCCTCATACATTGGATGCTTTAGTTTCTTAGTGACCTTTATGGCCCTTTGCTAGACTCACTGCAGTAAGTTCCTACTTTCTTCAACTGGTAGCCCAGAACTGGGCACAATACTGCAGATTTGGTGATCACCCCCCTTGACCTGCTGACAACACTCTTCTTCATGCAGCACCCGGGATGCTGGTGGCATCCTTTGCCACAAGGGCATGTTGCTGGCTCACATTCAACTTGGTGTCCATCAGGACCCCCAGGTCCTCCTCTGCAAAACTTTCTAGACAGCTGTCTCCCAGGGTATACGAGTGCCTGCAGTTATTCCTTCCCAGGTGCAGGACTTTGCATTCCCTTTTGTTGAACTTCATGAGGTTACCATCCAACCACTTCTCCAGCCTGTCCAGGTTTCTCTGAATAGCACTGAAAACATATGGTGTGTCAACCATTCCCCTCCCAATTTTGCATCACCTGCAAATCTGCTGAGGCTGCACTCTGTCTTGTTATCCATGTTTTAAACCCAGTTTAAACCTGGTTCGGCACCAATAACCTCCCCTGGGATACACCACTAGTTATTGGCCTCCAGCTGGACTTTGCACTGCTGATCACAACCCTTTGAGCCCAGCAGTTCAGCCACTTTTCAATCTACTGCCCACATATCTAATCCATACTTCATCAGTTTGTCAATGAGGAGGTTATGAGAGACAGCACTGAAAGCCTTGCTTAAGATAAACAGCATCTATTGCTCTCCGCTCATCCACTGAGCTAGCCTTCTACGAGGAGCTATCAGGTGTTTAAGCATGATTTCCTTTTCATAAAACTATGATGACTATGCTCCATCACCTTCACATCCTCCACATATTTGGAAATGACTTCCAGGAGGATTTGCTCCATCATCTTCCTGCACATCAAGCTGAGGCTGACTGGCCTGTAGCTTCCTGGATCCTCCTCCTTGCCCTTCGTGAAGACAAGAGCAACATTTGTGTTCTTTGAGATTCAAAAAGAGAGCTGGCCATTTAAGGTAAGCAGGCCAAACCCTGTTGACCCATTATTTACTTTGCACCTAATGCTGCAAGATCACGGTCTGCCTGAAGGACCTCTAGTCTTCATCGGCATGCTCACACACATTTCCAGGGAACTACAGGAGTCTCTGGCTGACAGGACACAAGCAAACAATACACAGAATACATGTTCTTTAACATATAAGCAGAGCCTTGAATTAAAACTGGAAGTCTCATGGCTTGAGGTTGGTCCTTGATGCATGGAACAGCAAGGTGCTAAGCACCTTATGAACAACTCTGAATATTTAAAGGAGTCCATCTTCCAAGCAGGCTTTTTTGTTTCTTTTTTAAAAACTAAACTACCACACTTCTGGTTGAGATTATGGCAAAATAACTTCCTTTTGCATTCAAGTAACTTACATCGCTTGTGGATATAGCCTTGTTTAAACATTGCATCCAGAAATACAAAGTCGCTGTAGGGAGAGCGCTCCATCACCACACCTTGCCCTGCAATTGAAAGTAGGTTCCAGTCAGCTAGGCTCAAAGAGACTGCTGGCAGCATCATTTTAAATTAAAGACAGTACTGCTCTTATGGTCATTTTTCTGAATGCTTTTCTAGAAATTTTAAATAAAACAGAAGAGCAAGTTTTTGGCTCACACAAACGCACTGGATACATACGCTGAACATGCCTGTCTCTCCCATACATATATTCTGTGCCTATCACTACAGTAGCCAAGTACTACTATATTTAAAGAGTACATTTACATTTGTGTCTGATACTTTCTGGCATTCACATCTTTTCATCTTTTTTGGAAAACACTTACTAAAGCACAAGCAACAGGTAAGTCAGAGTTGGTATAGGAAATCTTTTCTCACCAAAAGACACTCAAATTATAACAATACCACCACAAAAACAGTATTTAATGAAATCAAAAAGACTGAACAAAAGACACCATCAGGAACTAAGTCTAGGGAGAGTTTTAAAAAGGCTGTACAACTCACAGCTGTCTTGGTATGTTTAAAATGACTTTTTGAAAATAATCATCAGGGATTGCCAAATTAAAACTAATGAAATTGGTAACTGACACATATTTCCTTCACTAGAAATGATACAAGATACTGTTCTAACCAAATATGCAGGGTATTCTTCTAAATGGACTGTTAACCTGTACTCACTAAGGGGGAAAATATAAAAAGTTTAACATCATAACAGCCCTTCATTTAAAAATGCAGATACCAGCAAAGCACTTCAGAACAGCTTACTCACAACTTGCACTCATAAGTTAATTTAGAAATGAAATTTATTTACTGTGAAATCTGACCTGTGGCCAGCAGATGCTCCAACGCATCAGCATACTGTAAAACACGGTTACCAAACAGCCAAGCTTGCAGCCGATAAGAGTGTCCATCGGGGCATTTAGGATCATTGTAAAATCTCTCTAGGTTACAGAAACCATTAAATTTCTCATGCAGCAACATTCCGTCTCCTGTGATTCTGTCTAGGTAATGGATGTCTGCTTCTGGGAAATATTTCATTCCTGACAAAAAAGAAACCCACAACAGAGCACCAGTCAAAATAATAAGTTTTGTTCCTTTACAGTAAACATCTATTCAGCTCATTTAAATATATAGCTTTACCTTAAACAACACTTGTAAACAGCACAAAATCCTTTGGTCAATCACATCACAGAGGGCACACAAACCCCAATTTGTATTGCCACCTTTCACCTCCCCAGTGAGAGCTGAGCTATCACTCTAAGCAGAATCTTTTTGCCACCGGTCCTCTAATGACCTCAATGTTCTGCGTACACCCATGCAGAAAATCCTAACTCTCAAGGTGCTCGATGACTCCATCAGAGCTAGGGGCTCAGTGAGCAAACTGACTTCATTAGAAGTAAACTTTCATTCACAACAAATCGTATTTACACAAGTATCCCACAGATGTGACAAGCATCCCATCCTCATTTCAAACATCACCAACATTTTATTCTCCCCTTATCTATAACCTCTCCACATTAACTGCAGCACTGCCCAACTAACAATTTCCCAGTCAAGAATTGCTGGTTCAGTGAACTAACTTTCTTTACACAAGAATGACAACCACACTGTTAACTTCTATTAACTATTACAGAAATAGGGAGAATAAGAGGTACCTAGTTTTTCAGCTATTTGTTGTGCAAGCTTGCCCTTCCCAGAAGATAAGTTTCCCTCCACTGTAAAGACTTTGCTGCATTCACTGAACTTTTTTGTAGCTCTGTCTCCCAACATATAAGCCAGCCAACCATACTGCAAATTCTGCTCAGAGCTGATATGAATTCTTGCCTGAAAGAAAACACAACAACAAAATTAGCGTATCTACTCTGAATCTACACAATGACTGAAACTTCCCAGAACTCCTGAAGGCCACAGACACATGATGTGCCCTGCATTCCCAAGGGAGATCCTAGAGCATGCTTTTGTTTGCATTTCTGTTTGTTCGTTATTGGGTAAAGATTAACATTAAACTCTCTCCCAGTCTCTCAGGAGAGACCCTGGTAAAAACTGGATAAGCCTCATTTTAAGCAATGTAGTCACCTCGCTTATACACATAAGATTTTATTTTTATTTAATGTTCTTCTGCTTGCACCTCCAGAGATCACATTCACAAGCTGAAGGTCACTGGGTCATCACGCTCTGGTCTCGGATATTTACTTGTATCTCTACCTTAAATCTCGCCTCCTCTCCGAAGCCCCTGCATTCGCCCACTGGGAATGTCCCCTTCTACGGAGCTTCCAGCCCTGCCCCCCCCCTCCCCCCGCCGCAGG
>VYZW01062277.1:15140-55407 GCA_013401315.1 Balaeniceps rex
CGCGCCCCCCCCCACGGCCCGTGCAAGCGGCCAGCCCCCCGCCCGCCGCCGCCAGCCCCGCGGGGAGGCAGGAGCGGCCCGGGCACCCCAACGTGAGCCCGCCCGGCCGCGCTGAGGGGCGGCCAGCGCAGCCAGGGGAACGGCGGCTGGGCGCAGGGACCTCCCCCTTCCCCGGCCCCGCTCACCGCCGGCACGACGGCGCTCCCCAGGCAGCCCCGAGCGGCGGCGGCCACAGCCGGGCCGAGCTTGGCCAGCCACAAGGACATGGCGGCGCCAAGGAGACACAGCCAGCCCCAGCGCGACGGAAGGGGCGGGCGCAGAGAGATGACGTCACGGAGAGCGGCAGAAGCCCGCGCGGGGCGACTATGAGGGCGCGGTCGCCCCTCCCTCCATCCTTGGCCACGCCCCCTAGCGGCCACGCCCTCTACTCGCTGGCCACGCCTGCGCTGCGGCCTGCCGCGTGGGCTCTGCCTGCAGCGAGCGGGCGGGCCGGCAGGCTGCCTGCACCGGCGCTACCCCCAGCTCCCTGCATGAGCTGGTAACTGCGTGACCCGCTGCCGCCGCTCTGACTCCTCCGGCACCCTGCACCGGTGCTGCCAGCCCCTGGATAGCCCCGCCGGGGCGGGCAGGAGAGCAGGCAGGCAGCAGGCAGGAAGGCAGGCAGGAGCGTATTGCCTTGCAGACGAGCATGCTGTAGGGTGGGAGCTTCAGGGGCGAAGGAGGAAGCCCTGCTCTTTCTCTGGCGCCAAGTTTGCCCTGGGGGAGTCCTGGTACAGGCAGAGCTGGCAGGGGGGCAGGCAGCTCCAGGAGCAAGGAAATCCTGGCGTCTCCCACAGGCGGCAAAGCTTGGCTTCCTCGCGCCTAGAAAGTCACTTCCTTGGCAAATGTTCTTCCCTCAGCAAGTCCCAAGGTGCTGGGAGGAGAACAGGTGGTGGGACAATGACACTGCTGCACCAATGTCCCAGGTGGCTCCTCAGGCGTTGACCCCTTGGCTGAAATGGACAGGAGGTCTCGTGCCAAAGCCTCTCACGCTCCCCCTGCCCACTGGGTCCGTGAGTCAGGAGGAGTGGGGTGTCCAGGGCTTGAGCTCTGGGGAAGCAAGCTACGTCTCACTGCAGATTAACTGCTTATTCCTGGTTCTTCTGCTGCGATAGGATGTAACTGGACACTGGCCATGTTGTGTCCATCATGTCACTTTTCATCAGCCGCCATGTGATCAGATGTGAAGAATGCAGCTCGTGTGCTGTCCCTGCCTCCTCACCACTGCCCGGGGACATCAAAGACAGCCCCAATTCCTGTCCCTTCTCTTACCTGGCAGGGGGTAAGCAAGACCACCACTCCTCATTCCAGACTGGTGGGTACCCAGCTGTTACAACAAAGGCCCTGGTGTCTGGCTGTCCACACCATTCCGGATTTACAAAGCCAAAGAGGTGGAAATCAAGATCTACCTCCTTCTCCAGCTGTATAGGAGCTGGTGATCTGGGACAGTTTCCAGTTCCCAATCTGAAACACTTCCTACCCTATGCTTTGGGCCTTTGATTTGGGTTGTGTTTGCTAGCCATTGGTAGCTGGCGACAGCGTGACACCTCCCATACTGGCACCTTTCTGAGTGATCCCATCCCTGTCTGGATTCTCACTGTTCTCAAAGAAGAGGATGGTGAAGGTCCACCAACCCCCATATGCATTTGTCACTCATTGTGATGCCACCAGCTGCTCCCAGACGGGGGTTACTTGGCCACCATGGAGAGAGGACCCCTGTCGCTCTCTGCAGAGAGAAGGGCATCTGCCTGGTGCTTCTCACTGTTGTTCTCTGCTTGTGGCAGAGCTCCCTGGGCCTCCTTCAGCAGGGAAGCAGGTGAGCTACCTTGATGGCCTCCGGAAATGAAAGATGGACCAGGAATGGAGACCACAATGAGGTGGCAAAGAGAGGAGATGGAGGATGACTCACCAACATGTGCTTCTGCAGTCAAGACATGCACAAACCCCACAGCAGGCTCAGGCCTCAGGTGACAGCAGCCAAGGACATGTGCACGCACCAGAGCTGGCTGGCTGCAGCTCAGGCCATCCCTGCCACTCCTGCCTGCAGCTGGGATGGGCGATGCTAGAGGAGAGGGGATGCCTTAACCAGACACATAGGGCAGGAGAAGATACGTCCGAGAAACCACCCTGATGCCCACACAGTGGGCAGACATGGGAGTGGCGAACGTCGCTGCTGCTTTTGGAGGTTTTGCTGATCCTTGCCACAAGATGGGGCTGGGTAATGCTGAAAGAAAGCTGCTTTCTCCCTGCCCGCCACCATGGCTTGTCCCATGGAGCCGTGATATGAGCACCAGCAAGTCTCCATCTTGCCCAGGGCTTGCTGGAGGCTCTGGGAAAGGTTGCTGAGACTGCTGACAACTCGAGGTATTGCATTCAAAGCATCTTCTTTGTAGAAGCTGCTCCTGTCTCCATACTGCTGCAATGGACAGCTGCTGGAAACCATGTGGGCAGTTTTGATTCCCCTTCTTTTTTGTTTTTGTGCTCCTTGTTTGCCAACAGGAACAGCGGAGAAACTGCTCTGCTTCGGGAAGCGTTGAGAGCAAATTTGCTTTGCATCTGGAAAGATCCATCTGCCCAGCCACCCTCACCTCCTGTGTTGGTGAAGGAGTGGAAAACAGCAGAGAAACCTGTGAATAAACCTCTGGCTTTCTAATGCTCAGCTCTTGACCAAGCTTTGAAATCTTGGAAATGCCTCATTGAAACAAATGGGGAGGAAGAAGAAGGATCAAGGAGACGTCAGGGTGGGAAGGGACGGCTGTGCCCCATACCAAGTGTCTCCTATGTACTTAGGACCATGCTCCCCGAGCTGGGGTTTCTTTTGTTTGCTGGAAAAGAAACTCCTCCAGAAAAGGGAGCAAGTGGAAGCTTAGTGCTGCCTTGTACTGCCTTGCAGAGCACGTCCACTGCCACTTTGGGCCAGCTTGAAGAGCTGGGTGGGCAGAAAACCATTGCTGTCACCTGCAGGGTTAGTCCCTGCAATGCTTTGCTGACGTGGCAGGGCTCGGCGCTGCTCCCTAACCTGTGACCGGTCTCTGCCCAACTTCCTCCTCCATAATCAGATTTCTTTGTCTATTTATTTCCTGGTTTCAACCATCACGTAAGTCCCAGCCTGTTGTCTCCTTGGGGACTTGTATCACCTGCGGCTGAGCAGGGCATCTCCTCGTCGGTGCTGCCGGGGAGATGGCCGTGCTTCCAGCCCTGTTCTGATCCTCATCCAGCAGAGGCTGCGGGGCCTGTGCCAGCGTCCCCCTTGGCTCCCAGCTCATCATCTCATTGCCTCCACCATGAGCCCTGGCCCTCAGATGCTGCAGGGTCTTGCCCCCATGGCTCCCCTGGATCTTGCCCCCCTTCACTCCCCCAAACCCTGCCTGCCTGTGGCCCTGGACTCCATAACTACCCCCAGCCCTGGGGCTCCTCAGTGTTGACTCCCATCCCCTCTCCACCCAGCCTCTGGGGCATCTTTGTGACTCCCCATCTCTGTCCCAGCTCCAAGACCCCGTGCTGTGTCTCTGCCCTGGCTCCATGTCACCCTGACGTAGCCCCATGGTGACCCAGGGCACCCACAGCACTTCATAAGGGACACCTCCCTTCATGAAGGATGTTCGTGGACCATCTGCCAGGGCTCTGTGAGCACCAGTAGGTCTTAGTGGCCCCAGCCAACCTCACCCTATGCTCACGGCTCTGTGGGCTCCCTTTAAGCTCAGGCCCAAGCACCTATGCTCGGTCTTAGGCTGTACCTTTACCTGTGTCTATCTCTGTCCTTCTCTAACCTCCCTGCACATGGGTGGACTTTGGACCTGTGGTGCAGGTAGCCTTGTCCCCAGTCCTGTCTGCCAGATGGACCTTGGACCTACGCTGCAGCTTTGTCTCTTGTGCAGCCTCGTCTCTCGTTCAGCCTCCATCTCCTGCTGTTCTGGGCTCCCCCAGGCTGAACCATATTCCTTAGCTTGCCTTGTCCAGGGCTGTCACTGGAGGCTGCCCATGCTGCCTTGGGTGCTCCTTTAGGGAGGGCACCCATGGCTCATCCTGCCCCCGGCTCTTGTTGCTCTTTGGAAGGGAGCTGGGATGGAAGGGGATACCATCGCTCTGCTGAGCACTGAGTCTTGAGCACAACAAATTCTCAATTACACACTGGACCTGTTTTGATACTAGAAGTGAGGGGTTTTTTTCCTTTTCAAGCTTGAGCATCTCCATGGCTTCTGCACTGGACAAGAGGGTTTCATTTCTGCCATCTCTTGTTGTCCTTAAGGCCATCACAGTCAGGCTTACCTCTAGGGATACTCTGGCATTGGATGGCCAAAAATCAGTGCCCTGCTGAAAGCCAGTAACAGACTTTTGACCCCCCTTGCTATCTGCTGGAGATGACGAGTATTATCAAAGTCAAGGCAGCTCTACCAGTTTTTGCTGGGTGAAGGTTTGCCCCTACGCTGCCCTGATTAGGTTTAGGCACTTTTCTCATAGAGCACAACAGCCAGTGTCTCTCCCTTCACACATCACTTATTCCCAGCCCCGCGTTTGCAGGGGAGATGGATACAGGCAAACCGGTATAAACCCACAGATGCTCATTTCTGCCTTTTGCTTTGATAGAGACACACAGCTGAGTTTCACAGTTGGTGAAATCTGGACCCAGGGATGTCCACAGCAACCTTCCCCCTGGCTGCGGAGCAGGCAGCTGATCTCCGGGTGAACTGACTTGTCCAAGTGGGCCAGTTTTGCAGCAGAGAGATTATTTTCTTCTGCCTGGGCTACTGGCTCTTTCAACATTTGTACACTCAGTTGTCCGAGTTCCCACTGCGCCCTGCTTTGAGTGCTTGACTGGCATCTCAAAGCTTCCCTGCCTGCAGGTGAGCCCACATGAACAGGCAAGGACAGTCCTGGTCACATCCTGCGTTGTTCACCCACAGGATCATGTACTTCAGATAACCTCCCTGCTGACCCACTTTGATGCCTCATGCCTTTCCTGCACCAGGTGGGAGGCTGGACTGGAGACCTGCAGAGATCCCTTCCCAGCAAGACCTCCGTGAGTGTGTACAGTGGGTGATGAGCAATCCAAGCAGGTGAGCAGGGAGAGAACAGGTATAGCGGTATGGTTTTGCCTCTTGTTCAGTACAGCTCCAGGCACCTGGTTTTGGGGCCTGGAGCTCAGGTAGGACATTCACAGCCCCCTCCCTGCTGCATTCAGTAGTGCCAGAGACACCCCTGGAGGGTTCCTGGTTTTTAGGCTTGAAACATGTGCAGTGCCCCAAGCCTGGCTCTGCCTTTTAGCAGATGCCTTACGAAGCCTGTTTGCTTTGAAGTTGCTCTAGGCCTTGCTCCATCTCTGACACAAAGTCCACCCCCAGTGGGTGGAAAGAGGTAAAGCAGGTGTTTTTTCCCAGAGGAAAGCTGGCAGTAGGTGTAGGGCAGCAATGTAGAGCTGCCTTGCAAAGGCATTAGGATTTATAGGATCTGGGGAGAAGTCCAGGAGGAGAGCATTGAGGGCAAAGAGGGGCTGGAGGGCTTTGGCCAAACAAGAGACGATGTGTGCACTTCCCAAATCTGGGGGTGTCCCATGGGCTGTGGAAACTTCCTTCCCACAGCCCTGCCTGCCACTGAGACACCTGAGAGCTGGGGAGACCGTGGTGCTGGCAGCTGGGACACCTTCCTTCCACAGCTTCCCTTCTCCACTTGATGGAGATGCTGGAGTGCAATTTCCAGGGCCGAGCTGGATCTTTGCCTACCTTATTAGAAAGCATGGCTAAATTACTGGGTCTCTACGTATGGTCTAGGAAGGTCATAAACAAATCTATTAACATACTTCCCATCAAACTGACATCAGCTCTGCTGACCTGGGACATTTTTGATACCATTGGCTGCTTCTGCTTTGCCCCTTGGCAAGAAGCAATCACATTTAATGTCAAGAATTTATCCCTGGAATTTGCAAACGGCTTAAAAAAAAAAACATACAATGTGTCTGGGTCTGGCTTTCTATCCTTAACAGCTCTGTCTGCAATGTGCTGGCATGTCAGGCAAGTCTTTCCAGTGAGAGGGTAGGAAAATCTCTGCAGTGGGGGCTGTAGAGCTGTCAGGATGCTGAAGGGGTGACCAGGGAAGAGGATGGGCTGACTCTCGAGTACCATTGCTCTGTGCTCCTCTGTACCCACATGGGAATAAGAGCCGTTCCCACAGCACCAGGAGGTCAAGCCCTGCCGATTGGTGCTGGAAACTGCTGTTTGACACCGACATCCTGAATGGGGTGTGAATGGTGAGGCGGCTGCGTTTGGTGATGGTATGAGTTACTCATCCAGGGGAGGATGGCAGGAAGGGGTCAAAGGGGTCTTACAGGACAGAGCAATAAAACAGCAGGTCATGTTCAGTGTAGGTTACTGTAAAAGTTACGCAGTCCCACGTGGACACATAAAACATGGGGCTCTGAGCTGAGCTTTACTGCTCAGGAGCAGCACCTCGTCCCTGAAAATGTCAACTCAGCAAGGATCAAAAAGGAAAGTGGTGAGGAAAGGTGGAGAGAAGAAAATAAAAATAAAATAAAGGGCATCATTTGGCACCAGTATGAACCCACAGTTTTCTCATCATCCTTCTTGCCTCAGAAAGGAAGCAATGGAAAAGAAGGGCAAACAAGGACAATCAAAGATCCAAATGACCACATGAGTGGTGGAAGCCAGGCTTTAAAAACAGATTAGAGGAGGTGGAGCCTTGTGCAGTAATGGTTGGGCTGTGCAACTTGTTGCTGAATGGTACTAAACGTTTACAGGGATTCAAGGGGAGCCTGGAAGAGCATTACTAGGTAGGAACCATGTCTGGCTGAGGAAACCTCCTGGGCTGAAAATAGTTGGAGGCCAGGAAAGTCCTCAGGGGAAGTAACAAATTTGCTTGCCCCATCCTTAGTCTTCCTGGGGCTTCTGCTTGTGCTGAATACAGGACAGACTCACATTCCACCGTACCACCACTCTGTGCTGTGGCACATAGCTGCCTATACTGCAAACCATGAAAGCACATGGTTGTTTACCATGGTTTCCTCCCACAGGGACATAAACAGTCTTGATTTTTAGACAAACTATTTGTGGTAGAAAACAAACCATGGTTACATGTGATGTCTCTGTGTCTGTTTTAACAGTCTGTCCTTTGTGTTCATGGTTGCCTGCCTCCGTCACCCCTGTTTTCACAAAAGCAGCTGAAGGTGGCCCTTGGGTGGAAGAGCAAAAGCTTTGGGCACCATTAACACAAGGAAACGCAAAGCAAGAGGCAACACACTGGCTGTTCCTGGAGGGGGACCAGGAGGAAGATCAGGCTCTGGGAGGTGTGGAGGCTTATCCTGCAAAGCCCTGGAGGCATGGCATGCAGGGGTACCTGCAGGGTTAGGAAAAAGGGGAGGTTTATTCCACGGAGGAGGACAATGAAGGATTTTGTTGCATCTTTCTGCTCAGTTTTTTGTTTTTCACTGGTGACTGTATGACAAAACATCTTGATGTTGAAACAGAGCAGTAATTCAGGTGCCTCCAGTTCCGCGTTGTCTTTCTGGCTGTGGCTGTCAGGCAGGACTACATCTCCCGGGCTACGCTGGCCTGGCTGCTCTGGGAGGGGCTGGGGCTGGGGGGTGTGCCACAGGAGGGACAACGCAGCCACCAAGAATGATGCATGGAGACCAGCAACATGAGCCTGTGGGTGAATGTTATCCTGCAGGCACTGCAGCAGGGAGAAGCACAGAAACTGCTCTGAACTGGTCATCTTTTGCAGGAAAAAGAGGTGGCCCGTAGGCATGGTGGCTCCCAGGATTTGGTGCCCCCTGTGCACGGTGGCTAATGGGTACAGTGGCCCATAGTCAGAGTGAGCTGTGAGCACGGTGACTTTTGGAGCACAGGGGTCAGGCATGGTGACCCTCTGAGAATGGTGGCCCATGAGCACCGTAGCTCCCTGGGCAGGGTGGCCTGTGGGCATCGTGTTTCCTAGGATTTGGTGGCTCCCTGGGGATGGTGGCCCATGGGCACAGTGTTTCCCAGGATTTGGTGGCTCCCTGGGGACGGCGACCCTCTGGGCACGGTGGTCCCTGCCCACGGTGGCAGCTGTCCCCTCCGCACGGCGGCTCCCGGGCACGGTGACCCGGGACCCGGACGCCTCGGATCCGCCCTGCCCCGGCCGGTGCATCGCTGGGGGCCGGTCCGAGGTCCCCGGAGGGGCGGTGCGGGGCCCGAGGCGGGGAAGGGGCCGGGGCCGCCCCGCCGCCATCCTCCTTAAACCCCGCCTCCGGGCACGGCTGCCTGCTGCCGCCGCCGGCTGCGCGTCCGCCCGGTGCTCGGCGCTGCCAGCGGGATGTACGCCGGGAGGAAGAGGAAGAAGCCGGTGCCGAAGAGGTGGGTGCAGCGGAGGGGGGTGTCGGGCGTGGTCCGGGGAGGGTGTTTCCCCCGGTAACACCCGGGGGCGGCAGCTTGGCAGCCGCTGGGAAGGTGGAGGACGCTGGGGCAGGTGTGTGGGACCGGGCAGGGTGGCAGAAAACGGGTCTGCGAGAGCCAAACTCATTATGGGGAGCTGTGTTAAGCTGCTCTGACACGAGCATTGAAGAAGCAAAAGAGATAGGGAGGCAGCATGCTTGGGCTACTCTGTTTTAATTAGGGTTAATTGGAGCCAGTGCTTTGTAGGCTCTGGCATGCTGGTGAAAAAATAAAAATCCCAACGATGATTGTCCTGCATCCCCAGTGTTCCTGTGAGGAAGCTCAGTGGGGAGTTTTGAGATGCTCAGCTGTCCTCTGGTTTGAGTTGCAGGCTGGCTTACATTTTAGTGCTTGTGCAAATCAAATGTACAGCAATTACTATTTACCAAAAGATCCCTATTCTGTAATAATTAATTGCTATGCTGCTCAATAGCTGTAGCCTAATGCCCCCCTGATGTGTTGCTGGAGTTTCCTGGCTTTGGGACCCCCGTGCCTCCCCCCATACCAGCTCTGAAGTCACATCAGCCTGTTGACTTCAGGTGTATAGGAAATAATGGTGTATATGTATTTCTGGGAGGCAGTGGGGACAGAGCTGAACAGTGGGGATGTCCTGTAAGTCTGGGACAAAGGAGGGAGCATCAATGTTACAAATGTATGGTGAGAAAGAAGGTAAGCCAGAGCCTCTCTTGGGTGTTTGTTAGGGAGTCTTAAAGAAGTGTGAAAATGCGAAGGGTTGTTGCTCTGCATCAAACCTTTCTCCTGCTCGACTCAGAGTGGCAATTCCAGCCCTGTGGTGGGACTGGTGTGGCCGGACTGAGAGTTTGGGCTGGGTTCGTGTGGCTCATGGGTGCAGGAGAAGGTGCCTCTTTGGAGCAGAGGGGACCTCAATCCCTGGTACTGCAGGGCCAACCTTGGGAATCGGAAGAGATTCTTTTCTTCTGTGACTGGGCAGATATTGCAGAAGGGTCATGCTGGGAGAGGCCAGGCAGAGCAGGGCTGGGAGCAGCGGGATGTGCGGCTGGCCGGATGGGGAGGGAAGGATGGGGTTAGGGAGTTCTCTGGTCCCTCTGCAGTTTGTTCAGGGCTTTTTACTTATTACAAAAATTAATAAAAATTAGGAGACTATATATCAGCTCAGGTAACCCCAGCTATTGTTAATAGTTAGTATCACTTGGTACTTGCCAGCTTGCAAAAGTGGTAAACTTCCTGCTAGGTTCCCTGTTCAAAGGGCAGCTGGGGAAAAACAACACCGCAGCAGCGGCGCAGCCTTTGCCCCGCTGGGAGCAGAGCTTTCCCTGCGGCTCTGCCTTGGCCTACCTACACAGGGGTCAGCAGCTTTTCTCAGCAGCTTCACCATGAACTCTGTGGCATGGCTGTGCTGAGCTTTGCATCAGATCCACTTCATAAGACTGTGCCGCGTCAGGGCTCTTGCAAACAGGATGAGGGCTCAGACCTCTTTAAAATGCTTTTTTCTTCCTTGTTGCGTAGGTGCTGAGCTGCTTTGTTGAATGCTAGGGTTTGGTGTGTTGTGCTTGGGTAGCAGTGCTCCCTGGGACAGCCTTGCACAGTGCCCAGGGCTGGCAGAGACTGCCAGAGCTTTGTCCTGCAAAGAGGGGGCAGCTGGGCAGTGGGGATGGAGACAGTCCTAAGGGCAGGGAATTTAAACAGATTTTAAACATCTAGACCAAGCTTCACTGTTTCTGTGAGTGGGGGAAACGTCGTTTCCTGTGATGCTCACCTGTACAGATTCTCTGGTGGCTAATAACATGACTGTGCCTCAAGCCAATGCCTTTCCCTTGGTAAGTGTGTGTGTGATGGGGGCTGGTGGTTTTCCTGGCCCTGCATGCTGGCTTGCACAGAGCTCAAGGGAACTTCATAACTGCCTGGCAGAGAGTGAACGGATTTGTCAGCGATGAGCACCTGGAAGCTGTTTCCCTGCGGCATCCCTAAGGATGGAAAACTGTGAAGCCTCTGGCCGTGGGAGTTCCTGGGTGCAGGGTGCACCATTTGCCCATGGAAATGGGCTCCCAAAAGAGCTGTCCGGCACCACCAGAGCCCTTTTCCTCTTTGTCATCCCTCCCCTCAAGGGTGGCTGTGAAGCACCTTGTGTGCTGCAGCTGGGGGGACACAGGAACAGAGTTGTTGGGGTGTCCTCCTTTAGCATTCTGGTGCTTCGCTGCTGGCTGTGTCACCCCGTGTGTCTCGGCCAGAGCCCTTTCAGTGTTTAGCCAGACTGTCCAACAGACCCTGTTACACCTCTGCGTTTTACCCGCTCGCATAAAGAGCAGCACTCCCTGCTCATCTCCAGTCTCACTTTCTCTTCTTTCTGGCTGTTTGTGGGCTAGATTTAGATAGTGAGTGGGCAGAGGACTTTTCTTTAAAGGATATCTGAGGAAATGCAGCATAATTTCTTCAACCTCCTTTTTTTTTTAAAATCAGAGTCAAAGGAAAACAATTTCATTTTTTCCTTCCTGATGAGTGACTGTGATTTCAAAAGTGTTTAAGCCACTGGCTAATGGAGTACATAAAAGCACTGGTGCCTGTGTGTGTTGCCCAGCTTGTATGGACAGTTTGGTGATGAGCTGTACCCAACCTCTCTGAGAAGCAGGGTATATCCCTCCTGATGCTTATGTTACAAAACAGCATGATTGAGCTTTTCTGGGGAAATGCTACAATTTTCCAGCTGTGCTTAGAAGATTCCTTGGTAGCTCTCTGCAGTGAAAATTCAACAGCCACCTTACTGCATTTTATTTAATACTCATTTCCTCTGTTGTCACACATGCGAGCAGTCCTGCCAGACAAGATGTGAGAGCAGTAGTAGAGGGGAGAGCTTAAATTGCTGCTAAATACTGGCAGATCCTGTTATCCGAAGCTGTTTTATGAAGCAAGGATGCCTGCGGAGAGGGAGTTTGTGGTTAGACAAATTACATCAAACAATATGAGTTGCGTGTTAGGGGATGCAATTTAACCAAATACAGAGGGGGAGTCTGAAGGGTTTTTCTTCAAGCTAGAAAATTCAAATCAACATTAAAAACCAAAGGAGACAAGGTGACATCTCAGTCTCATTAAAGTTATTAACTAACCTCTTACTGCTGTGGCTGGGACTTCAGTTGCAGCTTGTGAAGTAACTGCAGCTGATGGAGACAGGTCCCCGTATGAGCTTAAGACAGACAAGAGCTGCTCTTGTGGACCCTACTCCTGCAGACTGAGGGTTGGTCTCAGAGCCTAAGTTTGGCATCAGATGTTGTTTTAGGTTGGAAATGCTCATCTGAAATGATCAGAAATCAGAAGACTGGAAGAAAACAAATTTTAAAAATCTACTGTTTTCTAAGTGCTATTCCCTAAACCACCCTATGTAGTAACTCTTTGTCCAAGTGCTGTCATTGACTTTCACATGTTCTTCTTTTTGTAATAT
Source organism: Balaeniceps rex (assembly GCA_013401315.1). Lineage (NCBI taxonomy): Eukaryota > Metazoa > Chordata > Aves > Pelecaniformes > Balaenicipitidae > Balaeniceps > Balaeniceps rex. The sequence continues at coordinate 27,021 of VYZW01062277.1, forward strand.
TAGTAAGTAAAGCAATGGATTCAGGCTCTGAGCAGTCAGAGGAAACTTAGAAGAAGCTATCTGAAATAAATTCAAATAAACAAATCTTTTTGGACCTCCCCACTTTCCACTCCTGCTATTTGTTAGTGTGCTCATTGCCAAGGGCTACTCAGTCCTGGGCAGGCAGAACAGCTGATCTGAATCCTCTGAGCAACTCAAGGTACTGCTTGCCATAGTGAGGACCTGGTGTGAGTATGTGGAGCACGGCCAGGGAGAGACCTGCTGTGTGGGAAGGGTATGGGATGAGGAAGAAGAGGAGAAAGGGTGGGCAGAGCAGAGTGTGGGTGGAAAAATCTAACCAGACCTCCAAGAGATGCTCTGATGGCTTGTAGGTCTCTGCCCTCAGTGTCCCTTTCACTGCCAGTGTTCAATGGTGGGAGCAAGGCTGTAGTATCCAGCTGAGCTGTCTCAGCCAGGCTGCACATTAAGGTGCCCATCTGAGGATCACCCCACACTCCAGCTGGAGAACATCATGCCTGGGGCTGCACAAGGTGGCCAGCTGGGATGGCCATGTCTCCTCCAGCTATTGCCTCGTGGGCTTGCTGGAGCTTGCTCTTGCTACTGCATGGCCTTACCTTGGCCACCTGATATTTTACTGTTGTTGCAGCTGCACTGAAGTCAACGCTGGGTTTGGAAAGAGCCTGTCGGACAGGCCCAGTTTGATTAAACTCTCCTTTGCCTCTTCCAGCCCCAAACCACCACCGCCTGAGGGCATGAAGTCCAACCCCTCCAAGCGGCATAGAGACAGACTCAACCAGGAGCTGAACAAGCTGACTGGCTTGCTGCCTTTCCCCGAAGATGTGTGCACCAGGCTCGATAAACTCTCCATCCTCCGACTGGCTGTCGGATACCTGAAGGTGAAAAGCTACTTGATGGGTGAGTGTCTGCGTTGCAAGGAGTGGAAAGCTCCTGGGGTCAGTCCCCACTGCAGGGCTCACATCCAACCCTGAGCCATGTTTGCCTTGGGATGGAGAGTTGTGTCTCCTGAAGGCAGGATGATGGTGAGTTGTGGTATCAGACCCTTGTTTGTTGGTGCATCAGTGTGTGATCTTTAGCTGAGGTACTGGCCTGAAAATGCTCTGGAAAACCGGGGCAGAAAGTGCCGTGTCTCCAGAAATGTGGAGGAGTTGGCAATCGTTGCTGAGAGGTGCTATGCTCATGGGACATCTACCCCTCAGGCCTTTTGCTGCCATGACGCAGACTTTATCCATGTCCCCTCTGGAAGGAATCCTCTTCATTTTTGAATACTGCACACCCAAATCTAATACTCTTCAGTCAGTTATGGCTGCTTGGTGTCTTGGAAAAGCAACATCCTTGGGAAAGTGAGACCACCTAGTTCAGTCTTGGAAACTGAGTTGTGGAGGTGAAGAGCAGGCAGGTGAGTGATTCAGGAGAGGCTGGGGGGGTCAGGAGCAGCACAGAGAGCAGATGATCTTGGCCCCATCACTCTTGGAGAGGGTGTCTGACAGAGAAATGTCACCATGGGTGGAGGGGAGCAGCTTGGGTGCCAGCCCAGCAGCTGAGACCTCCTGCAAAGCTCCTCCCTCTACTTCTTGTTAGCAGCCATGCCACCCCTCCTTTATGTCCAAAACCCCTCCTATGTCCTGCTCTGCGGTCAAGGGAGCAATAGGTAAAACTGTGTGTCTTGCTGAATAGCCATGTTTCCCTCATCTGATTGGAACTGCAGTTTATAACTAAATTAAATTAAAAATCCCCAGGACCTGTGGGCTGTTGTGTGTCTCCTGGGCAGACAGGGGTAGGAGACGTTGCATAGGGCTGCTCTGTTCATTGAGGATGGTGGGTTAGACAAGGCTGCTCCTAAGGCCCTTGTTCAGTTTGGCACCTTGTCAGCTCATTTTTCTCCTCTTTCTTCCTTGGGGTGGCGGGGAGGTCTCATATGTTGGTGGTTTACTGCTGTGCTTGCCACCCTGGCCCCGCTGGGGTTAGCTGTGGTGGATCTATTATACTTTTCTAATGAGCATTTCTATGAGATTGAGGGTGATGCTTCATACCCAGAGACGCCAGTTCATTCTTGCAGGATGGAGGGTTGAGCTGATGTGCCTGGAAAACCAGTCTCCTTGTGTTTGCCTCTCTGCAGCCCTGCTGCTGCAGAAACCCTGGTACAGGGCAACAGCTGCAGTGGGAGAGTGATTGTGGCTGGACATTGCTACTTTTTTGCTTCTGCTCTTGGCACCAGGGGCTTTTTGGTGTGTTTCTGCCCTCATGTGTGTGTAGCTCCCTTCCTTCTCCTTGCAAGTCACAGCTGCAATTGCCCTCTGGATTTTCAGCAGTTGTTGATGTATCTTAGATAGTTACTGATGGTCAAAATACTTGTGCTGGGGGCTCCAGGGTTATTCTGCAGACCTTGGGTTTGAGGCGCAGGGATCCCTTGTACACACTACACATCACCTGATGTGGTACTGCCTTTATGAGAAAGAAAAATACTGCAAAGACAAGGCCAGCCGAGCTACCCTGGGTGCACAGACCTGCTGGCTGCCCTCTTGTCTCAGCCATAGCCCAGGGAAGTTTTGTGCTGATGTGCTCACACCATACCCTGCTGAGGAGCCTCTCCCAGGTCCAGGAGTTGCAGATAGTTCAGCTCCTACTCCTGAAGCTGTAGCTCATACATGGGGCTGCAATGGTGGGCCCTCATTCTTGCTCTGGAGATGCTGGCTGTTTGGCCCCAGTGTTGGCCTCACCTCTTGTGGTGTTAGCTGTTCCCTGAGCACCTCTGGCACAAATTCCTAAGCGTTGCCAGCTGCTTAAGGCTTTGCTGAGCCTGTGCCAGTACTGGCTGACTCAGAAAGGCTGTGACCCAGGAGGTCCTTCCTTGGAGCAGGACCCCAAAGGACATGATGGGGGTGTGAAGAGGCACCTTGCCATGGAGGGAAAATGTCTTGTGCTGGCTGCCTTTGCACAAGAGGAGAGGGGCGATTGCTGCATGCACAATGTTGGATGCACTTTGGATGCTGTTGGGCTCCTCAAAGGCAAGGTTGGACTGAGAGCGAGCCTTGCTGAGTGTATTTTCCTCCATTCTCTGCTTTTTGGGGGACAAACCTGGGAAATAGGATTCACTCCCTGCCTGTCTATGAGATGGAGGGTGGGTAGCTGGGTAGGCAGCCTAATGCCATGATGGCAAGATGTGATGATTTGGGGATGCGACAGGTCCTTCTATCCAAGGTGGTGCTGGCATAGCATTAACCTCCATTGCTTTCTCCATTGACATTCAAAGAAAGGCAGCAATCAGCCTTCCTTACTGATACAGCCAGACTCTGCAGCACCCAGCATGTGTCTGGGCTAAGAGGGGAAAATGGGGGCGCAAAGCCTGGCTGGAGGGGTAGTCACTGCGCCTGTGAGTCACCATGCTCCCCTGCCTGCCGGCAGAACATGAACTGCAGGCTGCACTGCAAATAAAGCCTGAAAGGCTGCCAGGAATTGCTTTCATAACCCGCTTACAAAAGCAGTTGCTTCAAAACCATGGAGCAGTGCTTGAGGGCTGGGGTAACTCCTGCAGCTGGGGGAGGCACGGACTGGTGCGTGTGCGTGGCATGGAGGGGGGTCAGGGGCATGGACAGGGACATGTTTCATCTCCAGTGCCTTGGGCTTGATGGAATGGGTGATGGACCCTGATGAAGGCAGAGCATGCGGAGGGCAGGAAGCCATCAACATCTTTCTGTACTTAGAGGCTCCTATTGCATCTTTTCCCCCCCCAGACTGAATAAACTTGGCTCCCTTAGCTTTTGCCCCATACCCAGTGCCTTGGGGCTCTCCCAGGGCCCTCTCCAGATGGGGATGCTGGTCCCCAGGAGGAGACCCCTATGCCAAGCTCTCCAGACGGGACCCCTGCCTCCAAGCAGGAGCGTTTCCCACTGGATGCACTCAGTATGTGCTTACCAGTGCGAGAGCTGCTTTGGAAAAGCAGTCATCATTGAACGGGTTCATGTTTGGTGGCAGCCTTGCCCCTCCTTAGACACCCATTCTGCCAGGCCAATTACTCCCATTTGGCCACTGCGCCTGTGACTTCCAACTCCCTCCCCTTGCTTTGCCTGTGTCTGCCCTGAAGTTCATCTTGTTTGACTTCAGATCATCTCACCAATTCATCAAGGTCAACCTCAGTTCTAGCCATGCCTGATGAAGACCCGTATCATCTGCAAGTCACGGCAGCCTTCTTGTGGTGTATCACATCAGGTGTTTTGGGGCAAAATGGTGAAAGCCCTTGTGCTGTGCTTTCCGGTTCAGTTTTGCTGTCATCTGCTTTCTGCTTCGTGCAGGCTCCTCTCATGCAGCAGGAGAGCGTGGCATCGCCTGGAAAATGTCCCTGTCCCCTGTTGCCTCGACCTCTCTCCATCGGAAGCCCAAGCCCATTGCCTTGTCTCCAGGCAGCTTTAATTGGTGCCATACTGATAACGAGTTTTCTAGCATTTCTATCAATGCCAGGCACTTGTCCTTTCTACTAGGCAAAGGGTTAATAGAGTCTTTCTGGAGCCAAAGTATGTGGTTTTAACCAGTCTGGAAGGGAGGTGGATGCTGGTGGGTGACCCTGGATGTATTCTTGCCTGTGCTGTGTCACAGGTTAAAAGTAAAAATAACATGTGGTTCTTGCAAGAAATGCAGCATGTGCCAAAAAGCCCATCTGAGGCTCTGCCTCCTCTTGGCTTCGTGTCTTTGGAGCAGATGTTCAAGTCTTTGGGGCAGGAGATAGACTGATCATTTGTGAAAGGCAGGAGGAATTAGCTGCTGCCCACCATTTGGTGTCCTTCTGCTAGCTCTCACTCCCCGCTTCGTCAAGTCTCCCACACAGCCTACCCTGTGGCACTGCTTCTGGGAATAGAGATGAACAAAACTGGGTTTGGCTTTTTGTTCCTGGTGGTGGGTTTCTTGGCTGCTTTTTTTTTTAATTTTCGGTTCCAATGTTTGGGGAGAGATTGGTAAGAGATGAGATGGATGATGCTTCTTCTGAACCTCTGGTCCTCCCCAACATATCTGTATCAGCTGGTATTTCCTCCTGCTGCCCCGATACAGCTTTTTCTGGTTTGGAAACTATCTCAGGAAGACTCTGCAGAGGTGACAGATCTTCGGCTGGTTTTGTCTTGGGGGTGGTGGTGGAAGGACCCACATCCCTTCCTCTCCAGATGGAGAGGGTTAAACTGTCCTGCAGAGTGTGCAACACCCACTTGAGATATCATTGAAACTTCACTGGTATTTGGCCTAGGTTGAGCTGGCCACGCTTTGTGGTGATGTCCAGAAGCTCACTTTGGCTGTGCCAGGTTTGCATGCAGGCTGAGCTTGTCTGACTGTAGCCCGCAGTCAGAGCTGTTGCGTTATCCCATTTTGACCTGCTGCAAGGCCACCTGAAGCAGGAAAACCAGCACACAGGCTTCCCTGGACAGCTTCAGAGACCTGTGTGAGGTCCAGCATGGGGGTTTTGCCGAGAACTTCCCAGGAACTTTAGGTTTTCCTGGAGCCTTCCCCTCTGATGCCAGTGGATAGGGCTGCAGTAACCAGCAGGCTCATAAAAATGCATGTGGCACCTGTGACGCTGGCCCAGGTCAATATAAATCATCTGCCACACAGGTGCCGTGAACAAGGTGGTGGAGAAGGATCTGTTTTAGAAACATTTTATAAGACTTCCTCTAAGCAGGACAGAAATGGTATCAACTTCTGTGGATGGACTGAAAGCTCAGCAGGGATGATTAGTGTTTTCTGACAAGCTCTACAGCTTTTCTGATCTTGTGCTGGCTTTGGAATTGACTACTCGTCATGGAAAAAATTACCAATTCCTGGTGTTTCCACCAGTTTGCATCTCAGACCAAGCATGACTCTCACTTTGAGGGAACGAGCCCAGCTCCCACTTTGCATGTTGGATTTAGAGCTGGGTTTGCACAGATTTTTGTGCATGCTGTAAATGTTTGCACAGTAACTTTTGAAAGGTTGCTTTATCTGATGGACAAAGCAAACAGGATTTGTGATGGGTTCATGTTAAAAGCTCAGTGACCTAGAGGTGAGTTTTGCAGCACCATGCAACTGAATTGGTCATCCTTCAAGAAACCATGCTCTGGGCTGGCTGTGTTGGCCTCTAAATCTGTCTGCAGGCTTGGGTTTATACCCAGTGTCCAAACTCTCCTTTCAGAAAGGAAATTGCAAGCGGGCTCAGGGTGATGCCCTGAGGATCCTTGTTTTCTTGCACTGCATTTCTCATGCTCGCTCCAAGCCGTAGGACTGAGCTTTCCTGTGTTGTCTGCAGCTTGCCTGGCTGCTTACACGAGCAGAAATGTGAGGAAGGGGTTTCCAACCTTCTCCATCTTCTCTGATATTTCTGATAAGTGGGTACTGTGTACCTGTGGCTTTGGGGACAGAGCCATTTAATGGGGTTTAGGAAGTCAGGCAGCAAAGTCTGTGGCAGTGTCCTAGGTGGGACAGAGTGGAAGGCAACCCATAGTGGGTTTGGATGCTGGTATCAGTGCCTGCTTACATGGTGGATACTAGGGAAAGGGACTTGTCTCATGTTGTCTGGGTGGGATCAGATCCAGGTCATCTGGGGTCCATGCCAGAGCTCTCCCTTTCTGGCTGCCCCACGTAGTGGGTTGGTGCTGAGCAGGGTGTGCTGGCTGGGGTGCCCCTTCCTGGTGGTGTTTGCCCATCCCCATCAACAAACTCAAAGCAAAAAAGGAATCAATGGCCAAACTGTCCATGAAATTTGCTCCTAAAGCTCAGGCTTTCTTGCGCCTGCCTGGTGTGAAACTTGCACGTCCCCTCCTGGATATCCCTGTGTTACTCCTCTGTAATGCTGTTTTTAGCTCACTATCACCTTCCTCGGGGTGCGAGGAAGAGCTGGTTGGTGGCACAGCGAGGGCAGTGGCCAAGGCTACAAGAGCCATGGGTCAGCAGCAGATTCACAGGAGCTTCTGCATCCTCCCCTCTCCCACCTGGGGAGTATCATGGTTATGATGATTCATGTTTGTGGTCTTCAGTTGGATAAGCAGGCAGCACGATTGCAGCTGGAAGCTCATGAGGACTTAATTTTTGAAAGTTGAAAGAAAGTGCTTTTGGCATTTGAACTTGGTTCTGGAGCACAAGGCTGTTTGGAAACCAGGAGATGCTGTTGCAGGGTAGTGACTCACTAGATCATCTTTTAAATCTGCTTCGCTTTTAAACGTTCTCTCTCTTCTGTCCGTGCTTTAATGAGAAACCAGAAAAACTTGTAGTTTGCTGGAAATGACAAGCTTCAGGCATTGAGAGGAAAGCTCTCGAAGCTCCATGACTCTGTAAGCTCGTTTGGGGCATACACACATCTGCTGTAACTCGTCTGTCCCATGGTGCAAGTGCTGCAGATGTTGCGCAGCTCTCTTCTGCCTGTTATCAGTCTTCCCTGTGCAAATTAAAAACATGAATGGAAATTTGGCATGCAAGTTTGGCGTCACATGTTTGTGGAAATCATCTGGATTGGCCATGCTTGTCAGCTCCTGAATCACTCCTTCCCCTGGGGTCGGGTGAGACTGGACTTTGAGACTGGTTGCTAAAATCGCAGCATACTTTAGCCAAGCTCTTCTACAGTATGAAAGTCAGCAGGATTGGCCTCCCTGCTCTCCTAGGAGTAGTGTGGTGGTTGCATAAACCACTGCTGGTGAAGCTAAGGCAGCATGTCTCAGGCTTGGCATATGGCACACGTGTGTCTCAAGCCATGGTGACCTTCGGGTGATGAGTGCCAAGTGCCAGCAGGATGGTGGTGGCTATGTCCCCTGGGTCTGACTCTTCCCTGTAGTCAGGAGGAGGAATAGACCCAGAAGTCCAGATTTCCCTCTTCCTTTGCTTTGCAGTATGCACTTGTCACCAGCTTGTGGCTGATGCACATCTAGGGGAACTGCTTGCCCTGTGCAGTTGGCTATACCTCAGATGGGGACCTGCAGTAGTTGAGCAGTCCTGTGTTTGCTCTTCTGAACTAGATGAAGCACCTCCATGCTCAGGAGCCTGCTTTGAGCATCAGAAAAATTTCAATCTTGTCTAAGGTTATATGGGTAAAACATGGCAAGGTGGAGGTTCAGGGCTTGGTCTTCTCCAAGCTTTGCTCATCAGATCCAGCCTTTGAGTGCTGGTAGATAACAATGACAATTCTGGTGCTATCAAAACCTGCCTTAAAGGCACTTAAAGGTTTTGTCACTTGTATAAAAAATGGCTGAACCTCACCACCAGACCTGCGCTGAGCAAACCAGGCCTGCCTGCAAACCAATTTGCAGTGGTTGCTACTTGGACCCTATGTCTGATGGTCTCCCAGATAAATCTGGAGTGACTTTGCTGATCCCTGTCTCTTTGAGAGTAGGTGTCCAAGGAGAAAAGCTTGTCTCTATATTCGCAGTGCTGCTGGCTGCTGTGATGCTCTGGGCTCTGTATGGTGTGACGGGAGCTCCACTTGCTGCAAACAGTGAGATCTCATGAAAGCTTGGATGGATTTATTTAGTGCTGAGTGGCTTGGAAAAACTCCCAGCTAGCTGGAGATCTGTGCTGGGGTTCATTTCCTAGGGTTCATGTAACAAAAGCAGCAGATGCTGGGGGTTGCAGATGTGGCTCTGCCAAGGGTGAGAGCAGTAAGAAAATGGTGCTTAAAATGCTCTGTGAGGTGGAGAGGATATGCTTAGGGTATGTGCTGCCATGCCCTCTTCCTAGATTAAGGTCACCCAGGTAGTGAGGTCTGCAATAGAGTGATCCAGTGGAAAACCCTCTCCTGGTATGAGACCATGCTCTGGAGGTTGGCAAAGCTTGAGATGACTAACAGCTCATAACAAATGGCAAGTGGTGGGGTACCTCTCTGTAACCCATTGGCCCGCACCCAGTCCAGTGTGAGTCTGGGGCAGGAGATGCCATTTTCCACATGTGTGTTTTTGAGAACATGTGGTCCACACACGTGTCCTTGTTCTGTTTCATCTCCTGCCAAACCTCCACTGAACACCTAGTCTGGGCTGCTGCCCAAGCATAAGGGAGGGCAAGATAGTGTCCTGCAGGGCTGTGACCCAACCGACACGCGGAAAGCCTGTCTCCTTTGCAGGTTTCACTCTGCACCTTGCGAGCACAGCTGGAGACCTAGAGGTATGCCTACAAGATTATTGGGCATTTTGACTTGGTGGAGAGAAGTGGTTAAGGCTGCAGGTAGGAGCTGCCCAGGTGGCACCAGCTGTTCTTCATGCTGGTGCACCAGAGGTGGCAGGTCACAGGCTGTGAAGAGTAGTCAGTGTTGCAGCTGGCATTTATATATGTGGATGCATTTTTAGACTGCGCCCATGTCATGGTTGCAACGTATTTAAGATGAACCTGGGGAAGGTCTTGCACGATGCAGCCTTTCCCCTGGGCACCTAGGGCTCTCCAGACAGCCATGATGGGATCTTCTGCTTGGTCTGTGCTGAGCAAGAGCTCATCCATGCCAGGTCCAAGTGGTCCTGGCTGCCACCTTTCAGCCACGATGACAGCCTCTTAACTCCACAGCAAGGCCTACACCTGCCGCTTGCAGGCAAGCATTTGAGTACCAGTAGGTGCCAGTGCAGAGATGGATCCCACGAGAATGTGCTGGGTGGCATGGTCCTGCCACCACGGGAGCTGGAGTCCTGGTGGGTCTCCATTCACCTGCCCACAGAGGAGTGCAGGATGAATCCTCCCAGGTCTGTGCTTTCTACCAGCAGTCTCAGACATTTGCTGTTCCTGCATCAGTGCAGTTAAGAAGGCTAGATCCAAGATTCCCATCTGCCATCTGTGCCAGGGACTGCTCATGGTCCTGGGAAACCTCCTCTGGCTGACTGTGCTCAAGCAGGGGGTTGGCCTAGGAGATCTTGCCAGGTTCCTTCCCACCTCTGCTGCTGTGCAACTCTGGAATGCTCTGCTGCGGGGTAGCTGGCGGCAGGTTTCACCGGGTAATCTCACTGCAGTCAGCATTAAATTAGCTTTTTTTGTTCACCTCCTTGTTGTTTGCTGTTACCATGGGCCAGAGCTGCAGGGCTCTGGACCTGAAGTAACTGATGCAGTGAAAGGAGTCAAACTTAAATCTCTCCCTGGGCAAGATCCTGCAGGACCGTGTAGGAGCATTTGCAGCAGCAGCAGGTTGGAGGGGTTGGTGTGGGCTTCAGGGCTGCCAGCACTCCCCTGGGTATTTCTGTGCTCCTCAGAAAAACACTGGGTGACTTTCTAATAGGTTTATAATCTGTGGTTTTGGCATTTGCCTGTTTTACTTGGATGGCATGAGCCTGCTCTGCTTGGCACGGTGCCTTTGTTAAACAGCTGAGGCAAAGGTTGGTGCTAATTTGATGGGGTTTGGGATTGGGTCCGAGAGAAAAATGGTTGTGCATGGCTTGGTGTTGCTGGAAGAGCTGGGAGCTCCTGGTTTCTTGATGCCAGCCATCTCTGGAGTCTGTTCAAAGAGAAATGCTTGCCATGGGTGAAGTCTGTCGTCTCCCACTGGTGTAACTCGGTCCATGAAAGCAGAACTAACTCCAGGATTTTTTTACCAATAACTTTTTTTTTCAGTGACAAAACTATGCCAGAGGCAAGGGAGGTGTTAGCCTCCATGGCTGCATTGCTGTGTTTTTCTTCATGAATGTGATGTGCAAAAAGTGAAGAGATTAGATTGCTTTGTTCCTTTTTCTTTCTCGTGCTTGAGGTCTTTCCTTCACGTTGCAGGGCTTAGAAACCTCCTTGCAGAGGCAAGAAAGCCAACCCAAAAGGATGCTCTTGGGGATGTACAGGATGCATCCTGATTCATTAATGCTGAAAACGTTACTGATCCTGGCTGACATCTCCCCTGGCTTCCTTTTGAATGAAAGCCTTCCAGTCTTTGGGGATCACACCAGCAGCAGGAAGCCTCCTGCAGTGCTCTGGCTGGTATAGGGGTTCAGGACAGAGCTGGATTTCCCTCTCCTGTCTTAAACATTACACACAGATAGGCTCTATCCCAGCACTTTGAAAATATAAATGATGACCAAGTTGCTTCAGCAAAAGCCTAGAATTTGTCTAGTAACTGCAGATCAGTCTTGTCATGGTCTTTTTAGTCTTGCCCTAATTCCCATTAATTCTCAAAGATGCACAGCAGGAGACTGAAAAAGCTGGGCACAAACAGCAAATGTGCATCGTCTTTGTATCTATGGTTATTTCTTTTACCATGGGTATATTATAGCTTGTATACATGTTGGACCTGTTTCTTTTAATCCCATTAACTTTGTGGTCTCAGCTGCTTCATGTGGAAGTGAGTCTCAACATGTAATGGTCCATTACAATAAGTATATTAAACAGGGGGTGAATTAGCCAGCTTTTAATATGACTTGCCACCTGCTTTTTCCTGCCTTGCGGCAGACAGGGATCTCTTCTTCTTCTGCCATCAGTTATTTTCAGTGCTTCTTAGCTGTCAGCCCCTTGGAGATGAGACTTCATCAGGCTGAGGGACCCGGGGCTCTCAGTGGGATTCCAGGGACGGCATCTCCCCATCATGTAGCCTGCTCTGCTGGGGTGGAGAACCCTGGCTGTTGGTCCTCCCCGCTCCTGGTAGCACCAGCTCCAGCTTGACCTTACTGCAAGCCCCACTCCAGAGTTGCAGCACATCCTGGAGATGCTCTCTGCATCACCTTCACCCAGCTGTGTTGGGGAGCCAGCAGGAGGGGAAGGAGGCTCCAAGCCACCACCCCATGTCACTGAGCCAGTGTTGCCTGCAAGTTGTTTCTGGTGAGCATGGGCTTATGCGCTGGTGAAATCCCCTGGAGACTAATAACTTGTCTCAAGCAAATGGGGGATGTTTCAGGAGCAATCCCTCCCTCCCATGAGGTTACTCATGTTGCAGATGGGGTGGGGTTTTTTCTGCACTTTGAGTAAAAGGTTTTTTTTTTTTTCCTTTCCAAGTCAAAAAGTGACTGGGAATAGCCTCTGTATCCCTGGTGATTACATGGGCCTGGAGTCCTCTGTCTGGATGTGCTCAGATGTCTCTTGGGTTTGTTCCTAACCCCTGTGGTTCTTGGCAATTTGAGTGAGGATGAGTTGAGAGACCTGTTTGGGGGGGAAGAGCCACAGGGACACTTTGCTCCCAACTCATTGCTTGAGGAGGACACCCAGTCATGACATGTTTGAACATGGAGAAGGTTACCACCTGAAAATGGGTACAGGAGGTCTCGAGATCACCTAGACGGCTGAGGAATGGCTGTGGCTTCTGAGAGCAGCCTCAGCACTGCCCGTCTGCTGGATGCTTATTCCACCACTGGCCATCCCTGGCAGGGTGGCTGTCTCTTGAAGCAGAGAAGCCCTCTGCAAGAACAAGATTGGGCCACAGGTGTTGAAGTGATGACGAAAGTTAAGGGGAGCTCATGTCTCACGTTCCGGGATTATTTTGGTGAGAGAGCGCCATGCATTTTGCCTCACATACTGGCCTCAGCATCTCCTTGGCCTCTGTCTGTGCATAGTGAGGAACGGGCTGGATGTGAACACCAGCTGCTCTACACCACCAATACTTAGAAGCACTGGTTACAATCCATGCCCTGTAACTAGGACCTTGCAACCCCTGTACAGTGATGCTTGGTGGCAAAGCAGTTGGCGGACACCATCTCTTTGGGTTTCCTTCCCTCTCTCTCTGCTCCAGGCCTTCTCCCCAAGCCAGGTCATCATAGTATGTCCCATGGGAGATAGATTCTGCAGCATTTTCTAGCTCAACTGTGCAGAAATGGACCATTCTGTGTTTGAGAGTAGGGGAAGTGAGCATCTCTGATGGGAGATTAACAGCCCCTTGCTAAGATTGGTGGGAGAGTTGGAAGAAATAGTTTTGCTGGAAAGTACAAAATGAGCAAATAGGTGTTTCGTGTTGGATTCTGTAAGACCACAGCAGCTCTCCACAGCTTGTTGCAGCTCTCCCTGCAGATGCTGCTGGTGGACACTGGGATATAGCTGGATACCACATGCTCTCGGGACATGCATCCTTTCAAAACTCCCTCTGCCCTTTTGGAGCTTTGTTTTGGAAGAACTTGGTTCCTTTTTAATTTCCCTGCCAGTTTGCCTGATTTCAATGCTTTAGAGAGGAGTTAGCCCTTCAAAAGAATTCAAATTTAAAAAAAGAATTGATGTTTCATTTTGAAACTATTCTGCTCCATCATGTGCAAATTGAAGCCATACCCATGGTCCAGATGGGCTTTGGATGTTTTTTGTTGGGGATCACTTGGCAATTGTGCAAGGAGGCTTTTTGCTTGGTGACTGCCTCAAACCTGCCTTTTGAAACTTCTGGGGACATGCCTTTCTTTTGACTGATGAACAAACTGAGCACAGTGACTGCTTTCCTGGCATTGAACCTCATCTTTCCCAAACTCTCCCAGAGGTCTTGCGTCCCCTGGCCCAGCTAATCCAGCTCTTGCTGATTTGGGAAGTGTCTATGGAGAGGGTTGTCCCCTGCAGAAATGGGAATATGAGCTTACATGGGGAGCAATGCAGATTTTTGGCATGGGCTAAACTGACCCACAAGGGAGCTGTCAGGGAGGGAGAAGGCATGTCCCGTGGGAGTTGCCCACAAGCTGGGCTTTCCTCCAGCGAGTGAGGGTGTAGGATGGAAAGGGCAGAAGATGCAACTGCTGCGTGAGCATCTCCAAAGAGCACTCAAGATTTGGGGGAGGCTGAAGTAGCCGAGTTCTATCAGCAATAGAGATCGAGGCTAATTCTGCTTAATGGGCTCAGAGCATCCTCTCCACTTTTATTTAAACCTGTGTGACTGCAACAGTGTGGTTCCTCTGTGTCACTTTATGCAAGACCTTCAGTTAATTATCTTTCACCATGTGCGTAGCTGCTGAAAGCCTGCATGGGTGGGTGCTTGTTGTCACTCAGGCTCCACATGTAAATAGATCTGAGTGATGTTTTGACCTCAAACTGGTTTTTAATACAAAAATGCACATTTGTCAGGGAAAATGCTTTTGCATATTGATGGTTTGATGAAAAGCAAAATGTCTCATATCAGCAGTTTCAGATGAAACTTTTTTAGGTTTGGAATTTTGTTGGCTTTGAACTCAGTGCTACTGGGAAAAAAAAAATAACAAAACTTTAAAACCTTTCAATGGTGAGGTGAGAGCTTCCACCATGGAGAAAATTAAATGTGTGGTGAGACTTGGGATGGTTTGGGGTTTTTCCTCATTTCCTACCGCTCCCCCAAATTCAGAAGAACTTTTCCCTTTGGATCCAGCCAAGGTCATGCAGCACCATCAGAAACCCACAGCTCAGATGGGGCAGGCAGTGATGCTCTGCTGGGATGTGGCTGTGCACAGGGTGTGTGAGTTCTGTCTGACCTCAGGGCACTGCAGGCGCTCGTGGCAGTGGCAGAGGGGGGGTGGTTCTTACATGGGGGCTGCTTTGAGGTTTTCCTGTGGGTTTTTGGTTGAGTTGGCAAAAAACATTCCTTGAAAATTGTCCTTTTGTTGGAAGCTGAGTTTGGACTGAGGCTTTTCAAGGATAATTCCCCAGCAAATGAAGTACCATGCTGGGGATGTCCCTGGGAGCTACTGTCCTTGTTCCTGTTCCCTGAACAACTGGTTTTCTGTGTGTCCCATGATGCTCAAGGTCCTGTGACCAGGGCAGGAGGTTTCATGTTGGCTGCACCCATGGGTGTTGCCTTGAAGGCACCTAGCAAGGAAACATGAGGCAGCACATGAATCAGCCTGGGGAGGTCATGGCAGCGAGTCCTGGGAGAGCTGCTCAGGTGTCTCACTGGGAGTACCATGGCCACTAACCCTCTGATCTGCTTCCAAGCAGCCAAAGGTGGAAGGGAGAAAAAATATGGGTGCTTTGATGGCATCTCAGATGGTTTGAGAAGGTTTGCCCCTGTCTTTTGTGAGCCATGAAGGGCAGGAAAGCAGACACTGTGGCACTGGTGCGGCTTGAAGCCAACTCCAGCTCTACCAGGCTCTAACCTGAAGACTTCTTGCTGTGTTGGGTGGTGTTTCCTAGCCTGGGCAGCCCAGAAATGCTCACTTCCCCTCTATGCTTTGCGCCTCTGCCTCAGACTTGGCAGAAGCAAGGTTTCCCAGAAATGAGACCAAGGAGGGGCCATTATCTCTTGGAGGAAGCATTGGGCAAGTTAGGGATGGCTCTGTAAAGGGTCTCTGCTCCAGCTCCTAGTAGTCTCATCTTACTTAGAGCTGGGTCTGTGTGTATTGGGTACCATGGTGCAGCCATGCATGAGTAGCACTTTGGGGGGGAGGAGGAGGGAGAGACTTGCCTCTTCCATGCTGATTTCTTGCCCTCTCACTCACAGCTGCAGCTACAGATGTTGGTGACTGCGTGCTGGATCAGCCCAGAGCCTCAGAAGGGAACGGATGGATGGACCCGCAGGTTGACAAGGAGCTGTTTCCTGAGGGGGAACTGCTGCTCCAGGTATCGTGCTGTAGCTTGGTCGTTTGGGGTCTTCCCTTGGTTCCCGCCATCTGCCAGGCACGATGGCTGGTCCCTGTCTGCTGAACTGTACAGCAGCTGTGGGGCATGGGGTCCCATTTGTGGAGCAAGAGGAGACCCTGCCTTGCCAGGAGCTGCTTTGCTGTGATTTCTGCAGGCACTGAACACCTTGGGACAGGGACTAGTGACACTGCCTGGCTGGGATGGGTCCCCATACCTACTGTTCCCTCCCAGACCACACCGCAGTTTGTTGCCACTTTGCTTACGCTGCAGCGGCTCTGTAGGGGCTGTACCATAAACTGCATCTGTGAACAGACCAGGGCTCGGGGTGGTGGGTTGTGCCCTTCTCACAAAGGCATCGGGTCCTGTCTGTGGCTGTAGCTTGCAGGTGTTAGCTGTCACTGAACCCAAACCTGGCATTTTTCCTTGGGACCCGCTACAGCTCATGGACCCAACCTGCACAAGGTCATCCATTCCAACCAAGAGGTGCAGGGATATCATACAATAGTGTAGGGATTGATCCCTGATTAGTCTCTGAGGTAGTGGGTTCCTTGAGCTCTAGTAAATGCCAAGAGGAGAATGGTGATAGCTGCAGAATAAAACATCTGCCAAGAACTGTTTGCGCTACCTGGGGCATTGCATGAGCTCCCTAGGATGAGTTCACAGCCTTCCTGGGATGGAAAAAGCCGAGGTTCAGTTTGTAGGGGGAAGAAGGGAAGATAGATCTTGGAAGACAGTGGTGGACAAAATCAGTGGACGGTGGGAGCTTTGCTTTGTAGAAAGGCCAATGTGTGTCTAATGGAATAGCTCTCAATGAACTTCAGAGAACAAAGAGCTGGTGAATCAGCTGGCCAGAATGCTGTTTGTTTGGGCTGCAACTTATAAATGTAAGCTGGAAGGAAATGGGATAGAAAGGCCACATGGAAAGGCTGGTTGCTGAATAAACATCTGGGCATGTCAACTTAAACCGTGCTGCCCCTTGGGGCTGCAGGGCAAGTCTGTGCAAGACCTTTAATCTTTCCATAGCTGTGTTCCTGACATCGCATGTGTCTGTGCTTTCTGGGCCTTCAGTCCTCTTCTCCCTTCTTCCACCTCTCCAAACACTTGCAGACAGATGCTTGGCTCTCCTTAAAGTCTCACTTTGGTGCCTTCAACCCTGCTCCTGCACAGCCTTACATGAATGCCCACCGTTATGGACAGGCAGACGGGTGTGAGCAGAGCCCGAGCAGGAGCCCCAATGGGGCATTTTGCTGAGGTTGTGAGCCCTGGGAGCCCAGTGTGACTTTTGGTGATGAAACTTGGACCACATGAAGTCTCCCATGTGGGCTTTGCTCCTAGGAGCAGTCTCAGCTGTCTACAAGTGTGATAGTCACAGAGGAACAGCTGGAATAATGTGATAGCCAGGAGGGAGACCATGGTTGCCCTAGTCCCATGATGGAATTGCTCCTGATTGCTCTCTGGGGGTTTGAGCTGGGCCATATGATGGCAGTTTGTTGAGCCACCAGAGCATTGGCAGCCTTGGGTGACTGAAGGCATCTGGAGAGCATGTGTGGTGTTAATGTGACAGAACCCCCCTGCTGAGCTGCCTGATGAGTTTGGGTTTTGGGTTCCCCTGCCCCAAGATCATTTTAATCAGGTACTGTAATTTGCAGAAAACTGACTCAGGGCCCCTTGTGGGGCTGCAGCACACAAAGGAAAGGGACTGGTCCTCCTGCGAGCTGGATCTGTACAGTATCGGGCAACATGCTCAATCTAGCAGCCTTTCAAATAATCCAAGTTACTAAAAAGCCAGCCCAGGCAAGCCTCAGAGTGTCGCTTTAAATGGGCAAGTGCATGAGCTATGTCAGAAGATTGCTCCTGCCTCCTCTTTGCATGGGGGGAAAGGGTGAGCAGAGCCAAAGGAGCAGCATGGGTGGCTGGAACCTTCTCTTCAGCCTGGTCTCAAGCAAACAGCACATCCCCATGGTCCCCGCCAGGGGCAGCTCACCATGGCCCAGTTGGGTGACGAGAGCAGAGTCTGTATTTGTTGCAGGTCCTGGCCTGATGCTTATGAGACCTGCTGAGACTTCTGCCCACATCTTGATTAAACCCAGACTTCCACTTAGGGTTTTCTTTTCCTATTTTTCTCTCCTTTTATTCACTAACAAATCTATTACAGACAAGAGCAGGGGGCAGGAATTACTATCTAGTGCAGTACTTTCCTGGATCTTCATCTTGCTTCTTATTCTGGGTATTCACTTGATGTGTGAGCTCCCCTCCCTCCACCCTAGCCATGATCTCCCTTTTTTTTTTTAATAGTTTCTCTAATATGGCATAGGTTTAGTCTTTTTCAAGCAAGGAGCTACCAGTTGGGTATGGATTTAGCTGCAGGCCATGCGTATGTAATTGCAGAGTGCAAGGCAAGAAGTGAAGTTGGCAGATGGTATGAGCGTAAAGATGTTTTTGATAAAGATTAGTTTTTTTGTGTTTAAAGCCTTATCTTCTGTCATCTAGAACATGAGATGACAGGCAAGAGGAGAGTAACTTTCCCGGTATGGGGTGTCATAGTGGCAGTTCAATGCCAGGATGTGTTTGAGGGCCTTCAAGAGCAATGAGGCCTCTCGGAGACATTTGTCAGGACCAAGAACAAAATCAGATGAGAAGGGGTTGTGGTCCTGTGTAATGAGAGACAGATGGGAACAGGATGCTGTCGCCTCCTTGAAGAGGTGTCAAACAGTTTGCATGCTTATAAGGACCAAGGGGTGCCACTTAAGACATCACAGATGTGATGTCAGGGCCTTCACAAATCTGGGATATGAATTTCCAGATTTTTCTACCTCTTTTGCTTTCAAGGTGAGTGTTGTTTTTAGCTGCATTACCATCTTTGAATGATAGCGGTGACTGGATTTGTTCTTACTTTGTGTACTTTGCAATGAGTTGTTCATGTACCCTTGGAGTTGAGAGCAGAAGTCCAAGGGACAGTGCTGTCCCTAGGTGCTAAGGATTAAAAGGCAGATTTTGGGGAGTGATTGGAGAAAGTGTGGGGAGAAGACATACAAGCTTATTTCTGTATAACTTCCTAACTGTAAAATTCAAGGTGAGGAGCAAGGCCCAAAGTGTTCATTTTAAGGATGACCTCCAAAGACAAGTGGATAAATAGGTCAGGCCAGTGACTGACTGCAGCTTGGTTACTGTCTCTGAAGGCTTTGTTGTGCATGAACTGACGCTAGGCTCCTCCTGGAGTCACCAGGCTCCTGCACGGCTCAGGGCGGTCCTTCCTCCCAATTGCCTGTTGGTACTTGTTGAAGTTGTAGGCAGGTTTGTTAGAGACAATCAGAGCCACAGAAGAGTATAGCTATACCCAGCTGGTACAGCTGGAGAGGAGGTAACTAACTCTAGGTTCTCCATGAAACCTGTCCTTAGCTGGTCCCTCCTGATGCAGGAGCTGCCCTCTGGTAAGAGGGCTTCAACAATGGGTCTAGCAAAAGTGGTCAGTCCACCTTTGATCATTGCTCATGCCAACCCTGGGGGAAAAAAAAAAACAAAAAAACAAAAAAAAAACCAAAAAAAACCACCAAAAAAACCAACCAACCAAAAAAAAAACCCACAACTAACCAGCATTAAAAGTCTTTCACGGTCACAAGGTGCTTTCCTTTTTTGGGGCATTCCTTGTTGACGAAGAACGTCCCTTCCTGTCCCCAAATGCTTAAGAAATACCTGGAGAAGTTCACTTTCAGCAGCTAAATTAAAGCTAGGGATAGTAACTCTGGGCTCAACTTATGCTTTCAGGCACTTAATGGATTTGTCATTGCCGTGACCGGAGATGGCTACATCTTCTACATCTCCCCTACTGTGCAGGACTACCTGGGCTTTCATCAGGTGGGTACTGTTTTGTCCTGGCTGTAAACAGATGGGTGCGGTCCAGGTCTGGGAAGGAGGTGCTGATAGCTGTGCCAGGGCTTTCTTTTCTGCCCTCCCAGCTCCTTTGGGTTGTTCTTGAAGTATGTTTTCA
Organism: Balaeniceps rex; assembly: GCA_013401315.1. Classification (NCBI taxonomy): domain Eukaryota; kingdom Metazoa; phylum Chordata; class Aves; order Pelecaniformes; family Balaenicipitidae; genus Balaeniceps; species Balaeniceps rex. The sequence continues at coordinate 46,432 of VYZW01062277.1, forward strand.
AATGAGTCATGTTCTTCGGGGGCTGTGAAAGCCAACAAGCATGCCTGTGACTTTAATAGGAACAGATGCAAGCTGAGCAATGGCAGCCTCTTGTCTTTGTGTGCAAGAAGGGTTTGAGATTTTTCTTGTATTGTGCTGCTGGGCACATATGCTCTCACTTACAGAGGGCTGAGGGTATCACGATGGTGAGCAGTGTCAGTGCCCTGAAGTACCATGGGTTCCACAGAATGCCAAGGAAAAGCAGGGCTCTCCCCACATACACCCTGTTACCTCCTGTCCCCCTGATGTCCAGCTCCTTTGGCCAAAGGACTGAGTCAACAGGAAGACCGTGAGGTTGCCAAACCCATTTCATTGCATGGGTTCCTGGTGCGCCTGCAGAGACTAATGTGTTTTCTTCTTTGTCTTCTGCACTCTTGCCCAGCTCACTGTAGAAGGATCCTCATGGGCTGATGCCCCAAGTCAAAATAGCTGTCAGAGGCAGGGAGTGGTCTTCTCAAAGTATCTGTATGTCTGGTTAAGCAGGAGGCTCTGCTCTGGCATGTTTCTGAGGGCAGGGACATGGCAGTCAGTGGCCTGAGCTGCCCGTGGGCTTGGCAGGTCACATTGACCACCATGGCTTGCAGGACCAGGATGGGAAAGGCTGGTCCAAGACATGGCTCTAGGAGGGGGCTGTGTTGGGAGGCAGGTGGTGTGAGGACTTGCTGGTGTTTCTGCAGCGTGGCCAACCTTACAGCCCATCTTTCCTGGTGGCACACAGAAGGAAGATGGTTTGTACTGGGATGCCAATTCCCACAGGTTTGGAGTTAAAAAAAAAAAAACCTACAAAAGCCTTTTTAAAAACAGCAAAACCCCCCACATAAGTCTGAAAAGAAAAAAAAAAATCATCTTGGTTTGGTCAAAATGTTTTGATCAACCTGAAATTATTTTTGCCATTGATGTGTGGAAGAAACAAAGCTGCTCGTTTGCAGAGAGCTAGGGATGGCAACACAAGAGAGATCTTGCATGGTTGCAGACCGGCAATTTGTGCCCCACAAACAGATTCCCCTGTGACGACCCCCAGCTTTTCTGGCTCTTTGTCTGAATTTGGTCCCGAGAAGATACTAGAAGTTAAGACATGCCAGGCAAATGCTGCTGCTGTAGTAGTCACCCCGTAGATGGAGAGCAAAGCTTCTCAAAGAGCAGGGGCTCCTGTGGCAGGGGAGGGAGCTGGAGTTTCAGCATTTCCTGTGGTTAAGGGTCAGGAGCCAGAGCCAGTGTGAAACATCCTTGGAAGGGCTGGGTGACACCAGGAGAACCTCAGCCTTGCTGGTGTGGGGAACCTTTCCTTGCTGGAAAGCTCTGCTTAGCTATCGCCGGAGGACGCTGGGGAAACAGGCAGCGTGACAGTCCTGAGCAGCCAGTGTTACTCAGACACGACCATTTCTATTGCTTCTAGAAATCTCAGAGCTGTTCCCGTGATCTCCCCAGGCGGACCCACTCTCTGCTCCCTTTTCTTCCTTCCTGAGCCACCTTCCCTAAAAGCAGCTGGTTCCCAGTCCTTGCTCTCCATGCAGCACACAAAGCTGGTTGTGTTTTCCTGTTTCTTTACAGTCAATTACTGCACTTTTAGTACCCATGAAGGAAAGCCTCCCGCCGTGTCTTCTTCTAGACACCTCTGCCAGGCTGGGCAAGAGTCGACACTCTTCTCCTCTTGTGTCGTTCCAGTCGGATCTCATCTACCAGAGCGTGTACGAGCTGATCCACACGGATGACAGAGCTGCCTTCCGCTGCCAGCTGCACGGGGCCCCAGTGTCTGGCAGCACCCAGCACACTGCTGATGGTGAGTGCCAGGGCAGTCCCCAGTGGTGATCCCTGGGGACTGGCGTGGCCACCCAGTGCTGGAAAAACCTCCTGGTGGTGGTTATAGCCACCAACCACAGCCCTGTGCTGAGGAGCATCCCATAGCCTCCCCTGGGGACTCGCAACCATCCCAGGGGTTGGCACAGCCACCTGTCACGAAAAGCAGCCAATAGCAATGACGTGCTGTCTTTTGCTGTGCTGAAGCCTTTTTGCTTTTCAGCGTTTGAAATGCTGTTTATTTCAGTGGAGATGGCTTGTTGCCTTGCTCCCATCTGGGAGGCAAGCTGAGCTTGCAGGGGCCAGAAACTATCGTGAACTAGTAATTTTCCATGGCAAGGTCTCGCCCCTTTTGTGAAGATCATGGGTTCACTTGAGCAGTAAAGTCTCCACCAGGAGCAGGTCTGCAAGGCCATGAGTTCAAGGTGTGCAGCTTGGAAAGCTTCATTTTCCCTTTGGCTTCCCAGCCCTTCCTGGTGACCAGCCACTGCCAGCTGGATGCAGCGCTGCGTCCAGCCCCCAGCACCTCCACCCCAAGAAGCCCTCCTTCGTGGAGAGGAGCTTCACCTGCCGCTTCCGCTGCTTGCTGGATAACTCCTCGGGATTTCTGGTAATGCAGCCCTGTGCTGGGACACCCCTTCGCCCCCAGCGTGTTCCCTAGAGGCCACTCGTGTCCCATAGGGGTGGGAGCGCAGCCAGTTCCCATCACCCTGTTTGCTTCACACCTGCATTTTCTAATCCCTTTAAGGCCTTGAATTTCCACGGGCGCTTGAAATTCCTTCTCGGGCAGCAGAAGGGGGCATCAGACAGGTCCCCATTTGCTCTCTTTGCCATCGCAACTCCCCTCCAGCCATTCTCCATCCTTGAGCTTCGGACGAAGACGCTGATCTTCCAGACAAAGCACAAGCTGGATTTCACTCCCATGGCCTGTGATTCCTGGTAGGGCATCTCTCACCTTCCCTGTGGCAAAATCCCTGGTGCTGGACAGAGAGCCTGTGGGAGCAGGGCACTTCTGACTCAGCTCCCATGGCAAGGTGTCTCATGCTTTTGTCCATCTGCTGCAGCCCCCCAGTTACACAGGGAGCAGATTAACTGAGCACCAGCACTTCTTGGCTGCTGTGTTTTAGCTCACCAAGCCCAGCACAGGGTGGCTTTGTGGAAGAGGGGATGCAGCTCAGCTCAGGATGGAGAGTTGTAGCACCCAAAGTGGGAGGCTCTGGCTAGCTGTGCAGGCTCTGGGCAGGGGATCACGTCTGGCTGGTGTGAAGTGCAATTGGAGGATTCCTCCCTCCGTCCGTGGTGTCACTGGGTTTCTGTACTGTTTCCAGGGGGAAGGTTGTCCTGGGGTATACGGAAACGGAACTGTGCAGGAGGGGGTCCGGGTACCAGTTTGTGCACGCGGCTGACATGATGTACTGCGCGGAGAACCACGTGAGAAGTGAGTGCTGGGGGGAGCAGCAGCGCTGGCTGGGGGGGCCATCGGGGTTCGTGTGTTTGTGGGGGCCCTTGCAGCTCTGACCGTGCCAGTACCCTTGCTCTTTGGGCTGTCTGTCCCGGGTCTGGAACGGCTATGATAAAGGCTCTCCCCTGGGTGATACCTGCTGGGGGAGCTGGCAGGGGAACAGCACTGCACATGGCATCGCATGCTGGCTTCATCCTGCCTATTCTGCCCCTATAGCATGGGCACAAGGTGATGCTCAACGTCGTGGCATCTTGTCTGTGCCATTTTTCTGCCCCTATGGAGTAACTGTGTCTGTGCTGCTTCTCTTCTCTTCCTGCCACAGTGATGAAGACGGGGGAGAGTGGGCTGACTGTTTTCCGGCTGCTGACCAAGAAGGGTGGCTGGGTGTGGGTGCAGGCCAATGCCCGGCTGGTGTACAAAGAGGGCAAGCCCGACTGCATCATTGCCCAGCAGCGAGCCGTGTCGTGAGTATCACTGGGTCTCTGGCTGTGTTCTGCTCTCAGTGTGGGTGGCCGTGGGGCTGCTTGGGGCACATGGAGGCAGTGAGGGTGGAGGAAAGGGTGATTGGGTTGCACAGTTGACACTTCATAGCTCGTGCCCTCCTGTAGCAGGGGGGCATGGCCAAAACTGCTCTGAAAAGGTGGTTGCAGACGCACTCACTCCTGCCTGGGGTGAGCCCTGGACATGAAGCCCTTCCTTGAGCCATGCAGACCTCCCCACAGGCTCCCCAAAGCCCCAGGACTCCACCAGCAGCATTGTAGACAGCCCAATCCAGCACCCTTTTCTTTAGAAAAGCCAGGGCAGGGCTGTGAGCTCCCATCTCACTGTTGGGAGGGTGGTTTTGCCTGGCCCAGAGGAGGTGCTAATGCTGTTTCCATCTCTTTTTCCCTCTGCCCTGAAGGAATGAAGAAGGGGAGGAGCATCTGCGGAAGAGAAACCTGCAGCTGCCTTTTAGCTTTGCCACGGGGGAAGCAGTCCTATACAGGAATGACCTTCCCGAGTTCCTGGACTCCTTCCAGGCTATGGAGGAGTCACAGAGACAGGCAGAGTCCTGCATGGGCCAGTGCTCAGTAGACCCCAACTCTCTTCTTGGGGCCATGATGAAGCAGGATGCGTCCATATACATCTCCCATGCTGATAATGTGCCTCAGTTCTTGCCAGATCTCATCGCTAAGCCCAATGGACTGAGCCAGAATGAGGAAGTCTGGGATGCCAAGGAGGACAGCGACTCCCTCCTGGTTGTTATTGAAACCCTCTTTGAGAAGAGCGAGGTGGACAGAAACATCTGCCAGAGCCTCAATGTGGACAATGCAGAGCTGCAGCAGTGGGAGGAGGCTCTCCTCAGCTTGGGTGCAGAGGAGGAGCCGGCAGCTCAGGAGGTTGGCGAGAGGCTAGGCACCAAGGTGACATCCTGTGTGGAGCAGGTCCTCCTCAAGGAGGATGCTGGGAAGAGCATGGACTTCCTGCACTGCAGTGCATCACCCTGCAATGAGAACAGTGGTGTGGCTCATTTCCAGCACTGCTGGGCAACTAATTCAGTGTTTCAAGCCCTGCCACAGCCCCAGGCACCTGGTGCACAAGGCCAAGATGCTGTGGTCTCTCTAATCTCTGCTACATCCGAGGCCATCTCTGCTCAACCAGAACAGCAGGTCCCATTTAGCCCAGCCAGGCTGGTGGGAGGGACTGCTCTGGATGTCCTGGTCTCCAGCAGCAAGCCCTCTGTAGCACGTCAGCTGGCAAACCCAGGACAAGCACCTCAAGCAGAAGTTACCACCTCTGCTCTTGTAGATAACACTATTCCTGATGATCAGAGCCAGGCTGGGTGTGAGCTGGTGGGCTCAAGCTGCCCACCTCCATTGCACTTGAATGCGCTAGTGACTCAGTGGCACAATGTCCTGGTCCAGGCAAACCCAGCCAATGCTTTGGGTCAGAGCGCTTCTCCTGGAGGTTGCCCATCGGAGGCTTGGATGGCCACAGCTCCAAAACAGCTGGAAGCAGCAGGAACACACCTGGAGTCACAAACTCTGCTGGCCGGCAGCCCTGAGAGCCCCCCGGGGGCTGGGCTGTGGTTGCTGTCCTCCCAACCTGCTCCTTGCCCTGTGCAGGGCTTGCATAAGTCCTTGTTCTCCAGGGCTGGGGACCTCCATGATGAGGAGACTGCTCTCTCTGCACGAGCATCAGCACCCTTAGGAGTCGGCCAGCTGCCAGGGGATGGTGGCTTCCCCAAACAGCCCCCAATACTCCCCCTGGAGCCCAGCTTTTCCTGGGAAGGGGAGCAGAACAAGTGGTTCATGCAGCACCAGCCATGGCTTCTGCAGGCTGGGGCAGCTCCTCGGAGATGTGGTGAGGCAGGTCTGGTGCAACACAGTGGACTTCTGCTGGGGTCCAGCATGGGTCCCAGCACCCACCAGATGGACCATGTGTTACTGCCTGAGTGCCAGTACAGAAATAACCTTTTTGGACATGAGAGCACCTTTCTTAGGGATGCCTGTAAAATATCCTTTTCCCAGCAGCTGGGCACTTTGCCTTGCCCAAGTGAGAGCCACCCTGGAGCACCATGTTCCCCACTGGGCTCAGTTTTGAGGTGCTCAGCAGCTCTCCCTGCGAAGGTGGGTGCAGGAACGCTGCCCTCCTCTGAGCGGGGCCCTGGCTTCCCATCAGCATCCTTTGCGGGTGGGCAGCCACTCTGTGCCTGCAAGGTCCAGCTCAAGGTGAGGTGCGAGGGCTGCAGGACCTGAGGAGTGCACTGGCTCAAATGGATGGAGCGAGCAGCGGTGCCAGGGGGATGCAGGCACAGCACTGGTTGTGGGCAGCCTGTTTTGAAGCCTCACTGTGAACTAGGAGCCACATTTTGAAAAGCTGCCACCAATTATGAGCTCTTCTGGCTGTGCACACTTGTGAGTGGTGCCCCATGCTTCCTGGTTGCTCAGGATTTTGTCTTCCAGTGCCTGAAATGAGGTGCCCTAGCAGAGCTTTCAGGCAGCCTAGGATGAAGTGTTTTGCGTTTTTTCCATGAAAAGTCTTTTGGGGAGATGCAGCCATGCCAGCAGGGAGGTTTGTCAGACTCTTGGGGTCAATGAAAGGACCCCCTGCTTGCCAGTCCATGTGTTCCTGGTAAGCCCTTGCAGACAGACCTGCTGGCCTTACAGGCACCACAGCACTGAATTGCTGTTTCTTGATGCAGCATGGTCTCCTCATTGCCTCTGTGTGTGGACCACACTTGTCATGTTGCTGTTTGGTCCCCTGCATCATCTCAGCCTGCCTGAGCCCCTCTGCTCTGCTCCTTGCTCCCTCCCTCCTGTGCTCTCCATCTCCTCTCCTCCTTCCAAGCCCCTGGTGACCTAGTTCCTTTAGAAAAGGGGATGTTACCAAGCACTTTGAGAAGCTCGGCAGCATTTGAAGGGTTTCTGTGGAAGGTGGAGTTGGTAAGAGCTTGGGATGTTGGGCTCCTCAGCAGCCTTCCTGGGGAGTTTGGAAGAAGTGGGTACCAGGCTATGATCTTCCCTTACAGCACAGTGGGGAAGGTCCAGCCAAGCTCCGTTTGGGTTTGTCACTGCTTGTCCTTGTCTTCCTCTCCTGTGCTCAGCAGTGCCATCAGACAGAGGAATGATGGCGTTTACTCCTGCAGTTGCTCAGGGTGGTGTGGTTTTGCAAAAGCAGTGCGAAAGAAAGGCAGGAAGGGATGCAGTGACTGCCACCTGCCTCTCTACTTTGGATCAACTTTGTGCCCTTCAAACTGTTGTCCTGGAGACCAGTACAACCACAGAAAAAGCAATGATGGAGTGGGGGAGATTGGTTCAAGACCAGATGTGGCAAGCTGGGTTGGTCAGAGAGGTGAGAGAGGTTGGGGACCTCCACATCTTCCCCCCCCTCGCACCCATCACCCTGAGCATCATGTCTGCCTCTCATACCAGCAGTAACCATGTACTATTTGCCAAGCAAGTAAAAATCAGGTAATTAGTGCAGGGCTAGCCCAGCAGCAAGCCTGCATGTGTCCTGGTGTGGGGTGGCCTCATCTCCTGGGTCTTTTCCTTTGTGCCCTGCTTTCCGTTGCTGTGCCGGGGCTCATGGTGCTGCTCACAGAGCAAGATGGGGCTCAAAAAGGGTTGAGCTCCTGGCTGCAGGCTGGGAGCAGAGTGGTGCTGGAAATGTGCCAGACCCCTCTGAAGTGGCCTGGAGGAGCACCTAGGAGGCGGCATGGAGCTGACTGGCCATGATATGGAGCCTTAGAAATCAGTGGACCCAGAAAGCAACAGGATGCACTCTGCTCACCAGAGTTGTCCTGCAAGACAACGGAACAGTGCTTGGCCCCAGCTGAGGAGTGCTGAGGGCTCCTGGTCCTGCAAGAGGTGTGCCTTGGGGAGGGGGCACCCTGCCAGGCTCTGCTGGTTGGGGCTGAGACAGACCCCTGGTGCTCTGTTACTTGTGTATTACCTCTTTATATGTTGTGTATGTGCATATAACGTCTATTTTCATGGTAGTATCTCATTTTATGCTTTGTGATTTCTTTGTATTGCTGTTGGCAGATGGATGATGCTGAGGAGAAAAAGATGTCCTGAAACTCACCCACTGTATTTGGGTATTAAAGGGCGATTTGCTTTGTGTAGCAGTGATGGTTTGTTTTGACCTGAAACAGTGTCTCTCCATTTCCCTCTTGACTGAGCAAGTATTTGAAAAAGCCTCCTTTTGGCTTAGCCCCGAGTGTGATTTCTCTGGCCTTTGACTGGCAGAGGAGGATGATCTTAGCTCACCCCCTCCTCCCCCACCTGGGGAGACATGGGACTGGGATCACAGATGGGGAAGGGCTGTGCTTTGCCTTGTGCAGGGTAATTTTGGGGGGAATGCAGCCCTGTGGACACCCTCTGATGTTATAGGCAATGAAAACACTGGTTGCTGCCCTGTGCGTTTATGCTCTGACCTTGCTTGGTGCCTGGCCCTGTTGCTGTATGTGACTCAGTGGAGCGTTTTGGAAGGATAGAGCTGGGGGGACTGTGGCTGGGGCATACACACACCCCCTACCTCTGGGTGAGTGTGCAGCTGTGTGTGCCCAGTCCAGGGTGGGTGTGTGATACGCTTGTTCTTGCTGTCCCCAGCAGCTGTGGGCATGCACAGCAGAAGAGGTGTGACAGTGTCCCCCTGTTGCACCCCCTGACTGCCCTGCGCAGTGGCGGGCATCACAGGCACAGTTACACTCTTGACACTGACATACGCGTGCAGGGTCCTGAGTCTCACGGCCGTGCATGCTTGTACACAGACACGCAGACTCACTCTCACACGCATAGACACGCACCCTGATGCAGACACACACCCTTGCAGTGGCATGCACACTGACATGCATGCAGTCAGACTGACAGTCATCCTGGCATGCCAATGTGACTGCAGTGACACAAGTGCTCGCACCCCTCACCTATATGGGTGGTGGGCCTCACTGCCCCATTTCCTCCCCTCATCACACTGCTCCCCCTCATCCTCTACCCACCTCTCATCACTCTCACATCCCCCCTCACCTCCTAGTCCCCCTTGAGCCCCCCACTCACCCCACCCACCTGTCATTGCCCCCACAACNTTCGGACCCCAAATCCCCCCACACCCCTCAGCCTTGAATCCCCCACCACCACCACCCTTCACCGCCCCTCCAGCCCCTCCTCTCCCGGGGCGGGGGCAGAGGCGGGGGCACC
>VYZW01062277.1:55421-113279 GCA_013401315.1 Balaeniceps rex
TCCATCTCCCTGCGGGGAGCCTGCGGGTCGTGCGGCGGAGGCTGCTGCCCGCTCAGGGCTCTCTGGCGGGGGCTCCCGCCCAGGGATGTGCTGAGCTCTGCCCCCGGCCCGGCCCGGTCATGTACGCGGGTCGCAAGCGGAGGAAGCCGGTGCCCCGGGCGTGAGTGGGGAGCGAGGGGAAGGGTCCCGGGGAGGGGGGACGTGACACGATGGGCGCCCGGTAACGTGGCTCTGCCCGGCAGGGTGCGGCCGGGGCCGGCCGAAGGCGGCACCTCCAACCCCTCCAAGCGGCACCGGGAGCGGCTGAACCGGGAGCTGGAGCGGCTGGCCGGGCTGCTGCCCTTCCCCGAGGAGGTGGTGGCCGGGCTGGACAAGCTCTCGGTCCTGCGCCTCAGCGCCGGCTACCTCCGCGCCAAGAGCTTCTTCAGCGGTAAGGGGCACCGCCGGCGGTAGCACCCCCCTTTTTTTCCCCTAGAAGTGCTTTTTTTTCCCCCTTTCTAACACTGGATTTTCTTGCTTTGCGATCTCAAGCTGCAAGGCTTCAGGATGCATCGCGCCTCGGTAAAAGCAGAGCTCGCGCTTGTTTGGAATTAGAGAGATCTGGACAGGTGAACTTGATTTTGTTTGTGGGTTCCGCTGAAGTACAAAATTGAGGTTTAGGCTGGAGGGTTTCAGCATGATCCTGGGCTGAGGCTTTGGCAGGTAGAGCTGAGAGGGTAGCAGCGTACCATGCAGCCCAGTTAGAAAGTTTCACAGTGCAAGTGACTTTTTTTCCCCGCTGTTATAATAGACTGGCGAAATTCTCAGTGTGCTGACAATGACTAATAATTACCTGTGCTGTGGTTATGGTTTATTTGGGAACCTTTTAAAATAGACAGCATTAAAGGCATGTCTGCATTCTACTGGGCTATGATTGTCGTAATTAACAGGAGCCTACAGGAGGGTATTTAGGCAGCCGTGGATTTTCCTGAAGTAGCAGTGGCTTGAGAATGCTTCATATGACCTCAGAAACACCATGATTTCCCTTTTTAACTTCAAATCATTGAATGTATTGAATGCCTTTTTTTTTCTTCCCTTTTCCATTCTCTTTTAAACCGTGCTTGTAGGATTGGCAAGTGGGTGAAATGAGAAATGAGTGGCCTCAGAGAGGAGGTTTTTGCCTTGCAGCATCAGGTCAATTTGTTTGACTGTATCGGCTGTGTTTCCCGCAGTGTTTTTGCCCCAGTAAGGACGTCTGCTGTGTCAGCCTTTGCAACGCTGAACGTGTTGCCCGAAAGCCATCGTCTACAATGATGCTCTGAAGCAGAGGAGGACCAGCGTGGTGCTGGTATTTCTGATGCGCGCTTGTTCTTGCGCAGGTTGGAAGTCCGTGGCGCAGTGCGGGCCTCTCTCTTCCCCTGAAACATTAATAATTTAAAGTTTGCCACTCAAAGAATTTATAAAACAGACGGGTGGTAGCGATTCCTTAAAACGGCAGTTTTGAAATGGCTGGTCTTGTTGCAAAGCGTCACACCAGGAGTTGCTTTGGGGCCTGTCGTCCTTTTCAGAGCGATTGTGCCAGGATGCCACGCAAGCTTGGCTGGGGAACAGTGAGCACAGGGTGACTCTGGAGGGGACGGTACCCCTGCCCTGCGAGCATCCTGCTAGGGCTGTGTATCCTGCCTCCCCAGCATGGTGGGTTACTTTGGTTTTGCATTGCGAGAAAACTCGGAAATCCCGTTCTGAGATTCTCTCTCATTTTTTCTTTTTTTCTGTTATTCCATCTGGTTTGATTTCGTGATGCCAACTTCCCAACCACTGAGCGCATCAGCGTGTCTGAAGCCATGGGATGGTACCTGCCTCTGTCTGGTTTAAGGCAGGTCACAGTAATTCAGCTGTGCGAGGGAAGGAGGAAAGCCTTATCCTTTTAGATGCAAGTAGTGATTGCAGACCTCCTTGAGTCCCTTCTGCGGCTTTAAAAACAAACAAGCAAACAAACAAACAAAAAAAAGGAGCTCTGGGCCAGCCCATCTACAAAATCAAATTATTTTAAGTGACTATAGTCCCTTTCAGTGTGAAAGGGTTTCAGAGTGATGTTGCTCTCTGACAAGCTGTGCTGGAGCTGAGATGAAGTTCAAATTTGGAAGGCTGCTGTTCAATATACTCTGCTTATTCATTACCTGCCTTTTTTTTTTCTTTTTGGTAATCTGCATGTTTAGGATTTTTTTTCTCTTGGTCTGCCAGGGAACAGGGTTTGGAGGGTGACCCAAGGTCTGCCCGCCTGCCTGCTCACTGCTGAGGTGGGTGAGCTCGCATGCTCCGACTCCTGCTCAACATCATTGGATATGTGAAATGGGATCACAAGGAGGCTGTTTTAGCTGCTGAAGTCCTGTGTGAGATCAGATGAGAAAACACAAGTAGTTTGGGGTCTTTTTGTGTTTATTGAGAGCAGCCAGCCCAGCCCAGAACTGTCACAAGGCAGCTCAGAAACAGACAGTGCAAACCCCCATGTTGACCAGGGAGGAAGGAAGAGCTGGCCTCTCCCTCGCTCGAGTGTGTCCCTGCTTGAGCGCTCCCTGAAAGAAGACCAAGGAAAAGCAAGGGCAGAAACTAGAGTGTGCTGCCATGCCTTGTGAGGAGAAACATCTTCGCAGCATGTCCTCCTGGAGCACGTCTTGGGTGGTGAGAATGATCACTGACATCAATTCACCCAGAAGGTTTATGCCAGCTGCTGTTTCTCCAGCCCCCATTTTAAATAATTTGTTGTATGTCACCTTCTCCTGGTTATTTGAAAATTAATTATTTTTTAATTTTGTTTCAGTATCTTGATTTATGCATAGCTTGTGTATGGGGAAATTTGTATGGGCATAGGTGATTAAAACCCTGGTGGGTTCTGGATCTTGGTTACTGGTAAAAGCTTTGGGAGCTTCTCTCATCCTGGTTTGGGCTCCCGATCATCTTCTGGCCACATGATGAATTCTTCAAAATGCAGAGCAGGCTTCACAGCTCTTGTTAAACACGTACCTGCATTTACATTGCAGTGGCCAATCTGCACAGGTCAGGGTGGATTGACTGAGCTGTGCAGTGGAAGCAAACCTGCTGTTTAGCTGTTGGAAATGGCCGAGATACGGCATGCAAGAAGCACCTTCACATGCTTTTATCTGAACAGTGGAGTTTTGAACATTGGTTTGGGGAGATATTTCCAGGAGGTCTTTGTTTTTTAAAAAGACATGTTTTTCCTCCGTGAATGAGGATTTTTATATTTTTATGGCCTAAATTGAAACAGTCCCTGCTCCCTTTCTGCTTGTTTGGGAGCATGATTTTAGGCCTGCAGTTAGCTGATAGAAATCAGAGGACTTAAGGCCATTCAGTGTTTTGTTCTTTAATCTTTGGAGTGGTTTAGAGGCCATCAAACATTGTCTTTGTTAAGCAGGGTTATTTATCTAAACAAACATTTCCTCAGGGTGATGTGCCAAGTACTGGGTTGGGTGTCTCTGCTGTGAAGCCCCTGATGCCAGATTGTCTTCTTCCAAAGGACAAGAGCATCCATGTGTGTGTTTGTCTACCAATTCTGTTCCTTTTTTGCGGTCTGGCAAATCTTTCCAGTTTAACAAAGCGGGAAGCAGTTTAGTGCCAGGAGTTTGCCATGTGCGTTCAGCATCTCTGGGGGAGGAGGGTCCTTGGCCATGATAGCTCTTGGCCATGGTCTCCTCCTGGAAGGAGGCACTGCTTTTTGCCTTGTACAGCAATAATGATATAACACTGTTTAGACAAGCATTGGGCTGCAAGCTGGGCGGACATGTGTCCTGATGTCAGACAGGAGTTTCTCTCTGATTTTGACCATCTGAAGGACCCTCTGCCCCTCAGGACATAAAGCAGCAACGTACCTCGGGAATATAGAGTGACTGCCCCAGGACAGCAGATTTTCCTGTGGCACAGTGCAGGGCCAACGAGGATGGTGGGGAGCCAGCTGTGCCACCAGCAAGCATGCCCCAGCGTGCCAGGTTTGATCCAGGGTGGGGTGGAAGAGGCTTCTCTTGTGATGGAGCAGCACTACTGTCCTCGGTGAGATGCCCAGGTGCCTTTCTTTTACCCTGTTGCCTGGCTTTGCAGCTCAAAGGTTATACAAATGCTTTCTGTCTGTGGGGTCGCTGCTTACCACGACAGAGGTGAACTTAGGTGGGGGAGCAGGGCCATGGGAGGACTTAAGATGTTGGGAGAGATATCCCTCCAGGGAGGTGGACTCCAGTGAGGAGCCCAGCCCTGCCCATCCCACATCCCATCCTGCTGGGTAAAGCAGCACTGACCCAAACCTAGCACCATTAGCCTGGACCAGGAGGACCAAAAGGGGCTGAAGTTGGCTTCCAATCGAGGGTCCTATCCAAACATCAGTGCAAGTTGACTTAAGGGCTTCTACCTTCTCCTTTCGTATCCAGTTCTCTTTTCTTCTACAACAGTCCCCCCAAATGTCTTATTTCTTTATTCCCCATTGGTGAGACAAATACTTTTAGTTCTTGTTCACTGTCTTAATCTTCCTCGCCGCTCTGCAGGAGGCTTTTTTGGCACGCGTGGCTCGGTAGAGACAGGAGTGTGCTGCAGGACTGCCACTGCCAGAGCCGAGAAGCCAGGCGCAGTGGTCTGCACCTCCCCCGAGCCCGGGAGACCCCTCCTCTCTGCCCTCTGATGCTGAGGACTGTCCTCAGAGCGGTGCAGTGACGCCAAGACCCCAAGCAGCCTCGCTCCTGCCATCCTCCTCTCCCTCTCTCGTACCCCATGGCCGCCACCGCGCTGGGCTCTGCACGGCATGTCATACCAGATGAGCGCTGGCAGCTTAGCCCGGCAGTGCCTGGCAGGCGGCTCCCCTCTAATCCCTCTCCGTTCCTCCCCTTGATGCTAGGGCCTGGCAAATGCTGCCGGCTTATGGGTGGGTCCCCATTTCTTCTGCCTTCCTCCACCTCTGGAAGGGGGGGAGGGAAGGGGGAAGATGCTGCAGGGGAAGGTTTGTTGCTGAGTCTTGCCCTGCGTGGTGATTTGTGGCAATAAGGAAGGTGCCTTAAAGGCACCTTGTCATGTGGCTGTCAGGTAATGTCTGTGTTGCTTGGTCTACTTAAACACCCGGTGGGAAGTTAATTGGCAGACCTCAAAATGGGCAAGGGCTCAGTTTGGAGAAGTATCTTTCACAGTTTGCTCCTTCAGCATTTTGGGAAGGTCGTCGACACTGTGGTCCTCACCCTACAGTGAGCCCGGCCCTTCTGGGGTGTGAGAGCTAGTGCCTCCTGAGCACTCGCTTGCCCTTGGGGTCCAGCTTGGTGTCCCCAGGGGGTCCTGTGCCTGTCACAGACCTGTGCCTGCGTGGCTCTGTTCCCAGGTGCCTGCGCATCAAGGCTTTGCCAGGACTCGGTGGTCGCCTGATCTGATCTCAGTTGGGCTTTCACGGGCTTGTGCTGTTTTGGAGGGCAGCACGGCACGGCTTTTCCAGCTGTTCCTCAAACTGAAGCTGGGGAGGAGGCAGCATGGGACGGCATGCTACTGGGAACGCAGATGTTTGCTCGCTTGTCTTAAATCAAAGCGCTCTTGAGGTGGCTGTGGTTGGCATGGCACCAACGTCCAGCAACTGACCTGCAGCCTTTATTTCACATGAGGCTCTGAATCGAGTCTGGGGTTTATAAACCATAGGATGTGGGAGAAGAAAAGCTCAGTCCATGGTGCCAAGATGTGCATGGTTGAACCCCACTGCTGAGCCTTGCTGTAAGCCAGTAATGGGCTAACTCTGCTTTGAAATGGGGCTCCTTGGGGATGCAGATGCACTTCTGCCTGTGTGCAGCATCTTACCCGGAGAGCTGGGCTTGCCAGCAGCCAAGGCGCGGCTTCTGGGCAGCTCAGGTGCATTGCTGGCTGGGAGGACAGGAGGAAAATACCCTGGCATGTATTGTGGCATTAGAAATCTTTGGCTCAAGATGGATTATCAGCTGCACAGCATTGTGGATCAGAGGGTAGATGTAGCCTTCATTTTGGGCTGTATGTTGTTTTGAACAAAGCATGGTATGTTTTATATGGAAGGTTAGTGTTGTGTATCCAAAACCAAAGCAGTTTGCCTCTCCCACGTGTTTTAAAAAAATAATGCTCCTGCAGGTGTTGAAGGTTTGGGGGTTTTCCCGGAGTCCTCTTAAAATCTCAGGTGGCATCTGCAGGATCAATGTGCAGCCTCAGGGCTGAGCCTAACCCTTTAAACTATGGTACAAATCCAGACAGTTATTGCTAGAGCTTTGATGGCCCAAAAAGTGCCTAAGCTGCTCCCTGGCTGTTGGGTCAGGCTGGAAAAGTGCTTTAAATTATATAGTTATTATAGGCTGTATAACTGTACCCCTGAAACCTCTGCTTAGGGGTGAGGACGTGAGAATGGGACGTGTGTTTATTGATGTGCAGTTGTTTAGAGATGACTAACATTGCTCGTTCGCTTCATCTGCTCTCCCACCTTCTGAGCTGTTCAGCCACGTACCATAGATAGCTGTAACAATAAAGCCCAGGGGACTGTTTAAGAAAATAAAGCCTAGTCCTGTGATCACCCTGCTCTCTTAATTGCCTAGGTAATGAGCTGGCCTTGGAGGAGCAATTTAAGCTGGGAAAGTCTTGTGACTCCCCTTAGGTAGGCAATTTCCCTGCTGCGTGCTTTCCTTGCCAAATATTTCTCCCTGGCTCTCATCAGAGTAGCTGGTAGGAAGCTGTCAGAGGTCCCTGGAGTTTACATTGGGCTCTCGGTGGCTGCCTGCTCTGCTGCCTACAAGCAACCAGGGGCTCTCAAGGCTCCTTCAAGTGCAAGCACAGGAGCAGAGCTGGCAAGAAACTCCAGGTTAAGGTTTCAGGCTGGGATGGCGCACACCTAAAGCTCCTGGGGGATGAGTGGTAGGAGCAGGAGGGTTCAAACTGCTATTGATGCTGCAAGGAGAAAAAGCCTGGCAGGTCCTTGTCCTCTTTGTCCCTGTTTAAACCTCTGCACGTGCTTCTCCCTTTGAGACCCAAGTGCCTTCAGAGACGCAACAGAAAGCTATGCATAGTCAAAGCCTCCTTGCTTTTAAAAGTGCAATTAGATCTTTTAACAGGACATCCATTATTCACCACGTGTGCTCATGGAAGGTGGTGTATCCATACCGTTCAGGCAAGGGATAAATAATTCATCTATTTAATGAAATTTGTGTCAACGGGGAGCTGTGGCAGGTATTATGAAATGGTAAGTAAAACCGTAGTATCCGTTATGAATAAGCAAAGAGAAACTCAAGAAGTATTTGCCGGTTGCTAGAAAATGGGCTCCATACAGCTCAGTGGTGAGAAACGAACTGATGGTTCAGCAAACCGGGAAGGAGACCACTCTGCTGCCCAGTTTCAGCAAATCTCTGCCTGCTTCTCTTGACGTTTCCGTGATGCTCTTTCCTTCTAATGCATTTCAAACACCCCACATTGGAGGAGCTGCTGGCTACATCCGCTAAGTCTTCCTTGTATGGGGAAGTGGAATAATTTTGCATTGGCTAGGAAGAGCTCAGTTCATGCTCAACAAGAAAAAAAAAAATCGCAGAATAGGATATACTTTACTAAGTGCATATTCCTGTTCTTTGCTTCTCAAAATAGTTGGAGACATGTAAGCTTGCTGTAAAACATGTGGATTAAATGACAGAGCAATGATCAGATTTGGCATGCTGACAACGTAGGTGCCATCGAAGAAGCCAGAGAGGAGGTCACAGTGCTTTGCCTGCCTTCACAACAGCAATTTTGCTTTCCACCAGTTTGAGCGTGGCAATCAAGACAGCATTTGGGCCAAATTTTGCTCCCTCAGCATCATGCCGTTGTTCTCGGCATTGCATGCTCCTGCTGTGTCGTGGCCGTGTCACCTGCAGAATTCCCACCACTGGAAACGAAAGCTGTTGTGCTGGTTTCAGTGGAGCGTTGCAGAATTCGTGCATCATACTGGAGGGAGAGAGCTGAGCTCTTCCTTGGCTTTTTTGGGTGAATACACTTTCTCTCGTGGGGGGATGGGGCAGGTCCTGGAGGATCTCCCCAGCAGTGCCCCCGGGGAGGGTGGCAGGCAATGCAAGCCCTTGTTACCAGAGGGACCTTGCCAAGCCAAGGGAGGAGGGAGATAGGTGATGACATCTGATAGGGGTGACCTGAGGCTGCTGCAGTAGGAAAGGGAACTCGCCTGTTCCCACACTGCCAGGGGGTTGTGGCAGGTGCCACCTGCCTCGTACCTGGGACCCATGTGAGCTCATTGGCAAAACTTTTCTTATGTTAGGGGGGAGCCTTTTTCCTTATTTTTCCTTTTTTTTTCCCTTTTTTTTTCTTTTCTCCTCTTCCTTCTCCTCTTCCTTCTCCTCTTCCTTCTCCTTTTCTTTCCCAATATTCTTACTGGGTGGAAAACACTCTTCTGTGTAAGCAGCTTCTAGATTGAAAATGAAACAACCTCAATTTATTCAAAAGAAACCTGAAGAGTTTTTTTTCCTAAGTTTCCAATATTCTGCTGCTTCTTTGCAATAAAGTGCAGGAAAACAATTTTGAGAGGCTATTTAATGTGAGGGTGTGCATACTGAGCAGCAGAGCTGCAGGTCCCTCTGCCCATGAACATCTCGGAGCTGGAGGGGTGGGAAAAGACAACCTGGAGATCTCTCACGGTAAGGTTTTTACTCCCATGTGAGTAGAAGACTTGCTTTTCAGGGAATTGGCACAAATGACAGAAAGAGAGAGGTGGATAGAAGGCAATTTCATCAATAAATAAATCAACCAATCTCTCCTTCCCCCAGAGGGTGACTGATACGCACCGGGGCATTGAGCCCTACAGCAGAATGCTTGCAGGGAGCACCATTACCAAACCCCTTCTTCTCTCTCCCTGCCCAAGACTTGCTCAGACTAATAATTGCCATGCAGATGTCCCTGCCATCACCTGCAGCTGGGCTCAGTGTTTCCTCACCTTGTTTAAATGGTGCCAGCAGTGGTGGGGAGACACAACCCCTGGCTGCTCTTGAAGGGCCATGAAGTGGTTAGGTTTCCTTCTGCTGCTTCTCCTGCATCAATGCCTGGAGTGGATTTGGGACTGAGTCATCTCATTTTCCTCCTTTGCAGTCAGCAGCAGATGAGAAACCCTGTTCCCACTTGGAGGTTTTGCCGTGTGGAGGGAAGGGGGCTGGGAGATATCCTCTCAAAAATGTTAATACCCGCTTGTTGGTGCAGAGATTTCTCAGGTCTGCAAAGCCCTGGCAGGTTCAGGAGTTCACTGGCAAACCTGGTAGGCGGCGAGGTGTCCCTTCAGCATCATGTGAAACAGCTTCCCAGGCTGGGCACCAGTGGAAGCGCCGTCCTGGAGATGGAGGGAGAAAACCCTTCCCCTTTGGCCCCCCAGACTCCTGCTCCCGAGGGGTGACAGCACAGGGCCAGGCAGCAGAGACCTGGTGAGCAACGCGGGCACCTGTGCTTGAGGACCACCACACTACAGAAAGCATCCTCCTCCTATGGGGAGGCAGATGCGGGCAGGGAGCTCATTCCTCAGAGATGGGGCCAGATGGGGAGAGATTTTCTTCCTCTCTGCTAAAATCCTTTTTGTGGCAAAATAGCCTGCAGGTCCTGGCAGAAGATATTTTTTTCTTTCTTTGAAGAAATAGCAGGAAAAATGTGGAAGCCTTGCTGCTTTCAGGTGACCAACTTCTCTCTCCTCACATTCCTCCTTCCACAGCTGCCAGTGGCAAAGGTGATGCTGGTGGCTGGAGTGAGGGAGCCCAGGAAAAGCCACTTCTCTCCTTTTTTTCTTTTTTTTCTCCTCCCCTCCTGCAAATGCCTGTCCCCAGTTACACAGTGAGGGTGAAGACTGCACCTTGTCTCCCTGTCCAACATGACGGCAAGTGCTGTATTGGGAAGGCCACCTTTCCCCTGGTGATGAGCTTCCCCTGTTCCTTCCTTGCCCTTCCCCAGGGTAGCCGGGTGGGACGGGAGGATGCTGTGGCAGGAAGGATGCCAGGGTGGTTCTCCAGCTTGTCTCCGCTCCATCAGGCTGATGTGCAGCGACAGTTCTGCTGAATTGCTGACCTGAGGGGCTGTGTGGGGCTATTTATGGAGAGACAAAGCCAGGGGACACCAGGCGGGAGGCCAGCCTGAGATGTCTGCAGCTAAGAGCAGGTCATCTTTGGGGTTCCTTGGGTGACTTGATGGAAAATATGCTGTTTGGTGAAGGTTACGGGAAAACCCCCACAGGGATTCTGGTTTATACAAGAACAGCCCTTCAGCCCCAGTGGTTCAACCCTGTTTGCAGGAGCAGGCTGGGTTTAGTAGCAGGCATCTGCATGGAGAACAGTGGGCCATCCTCTGATTTTAACTTGTGTTTCCCCTGGCCCCACAGCTTAGGAGCAGCCCAGATGCTGATAGCAAAGTCTATTTTTAGGCAGTGGTTGTGATCAAGTTTTCCTTTTGTGGGAAAATATCAAACCATTAAACCAGATCTCTAAGTAGAGGGCAGCACCCTTTAGCTGCTCTTCTATCATCTGGGTTTATTTTTATCTTGCGTCTCCAGCACAGCAGTCTGGGAGCTAGCAGAGGAGGACTGAGGACCTTTAATAATTCATATCTCCTACAGTTTGCTCCCAGGGATCAGAAAAGTGAGTTGCTGGAAGGGTGTTGCCAGAAACCTGCTCCATGCATACCACAGGACCCTGCCTGGGTGATGCAACTGCCATGCTTGCACACTGCTCTGCCCAGTGGCCTGCCCGTGCCTGGGTCTTTGTGCAGGCTTGTTGGGCTCCAACCCAGGCAGGGGACCCCGGGTGGTCCCTGGGCAGCAGTGCTTGCAGCGGGATGGCATTCAGGGTGGGGGAGCAGTTGGGACGCGGCATCGTGTGTGTGTCCACCCCAGCACACTTGGGACCAACCTACTGTTGTACAAACACGTGCCATAAACTTAATCCCGGGCTGTTGGCCCTTCAGTGTTCAAATAGCTCCAGAAATAATCTGTGCGGGCTGAGCCCGAGGGGAATTTCCCAGACCTCCCAGAAGCAGGGATTTTGCTGCCATATCAGTTTTTTTCTTCTGATTAAAAGCAATATTAGAACCAGGACATGCTTTGCATTTGTTATGGAGTAGAGTTGATATTTGGGATGGTCCTATGTCTGCTGGAAGTGCATTTTGTTCCCAAAGTCTCATGTGCATACCAGCGAGGCTCTGCAGACCACAGCATCCTTCCTTGCTCCCACCTACCTATAAGCCAATGCTTGGCAAACACCCATGGAGGATGCGGAGGACTTTGGGGTGGAAGACGAGCCCTGGCAGTGGAAGAGAGCAGGTCTGCAAGGGATAGCATGCCTTTGCTATATTCTTACCTATCCCAGCAGAGAGATGCTGACAGATGGGGGGACTCCACTTTGGAGACTGAACCAGCCCCTCCGCTCATGGCTGCCCTGTGAACATGGGCACTGCTGGGTTCAGCTTTGGACCTAGTGGTCCTGGAAGGCTCAGAGATGCATCTGGAGCATCCACCTTTTGCAGCAGCTGGGAAGCTGCTCACCCACAAGCTTCTGCACACAGGCACTGAGGTCCTTCAGGATCTGCTCCACGCAGATGGAGGAGCCTAGTTTCAGCAGCTGCTTTGGCAAAGCACGAGGCGAGCTGAGCGTTACAGAGCCTGGTTTCGTTTATGCACTGGTCGCCAGAGCCTTGTGCCTTCTGACTTGCTGCTCTGTCTCGGCTTGTGGCTTTGCTGCTGTTGACAGCTTTATGGGGTGTTAAATTACTTCCAGGGTCCACTTGATGCTCCCGTCGCATCTGACTCTGGCAGCTCCTTGGCACATGTAGCACAGGAGCTGGGAAAAGCAAATTCAAAAGAGGGTTTGCTCTCTCTTGAGCAGGAGCAAGGGCAGGCTGCAGTGATAGCTGCTGCTGGTGCCTCACACCTTTCCTCCTAAGTACCAGTGGGAGCAGCTGGTTTATCGTCGGCCAAATACTGCCTTCTCTCCTCACGGTGCTTGCAAGAAACTTCCCAGCTTTGCTGCATTCTCCGCTGTCCCCTGGACAGGCATGCACAGGCTTGTTCTCATCTTACTCTTCAAATATTACCCACCCTAAAATATCCCTGGGATTTGTTCTCTTGGGGAGCACAGTACAAAATTTACAGGCACATCTTTTAGTTAAACTGAGTGACAGATTTTCTCATCCGTATTTATTGTGCATCGATCACTATTAGGTTGCCCGCGATCTCGGGTGTCTACGTTTGTATCCATGTGTGCATTTTTCTGTGTTGTTTTTCTCCCACTGTGAGCTGTGGCTTGCCTTAATTTGATTGAATAAACCCACTAAGTTGCTGAACTGTAATGAGACATTGTTGACTGGACTATCCAGATTGTACCCTTCAAAATGGCATGTTACTTATCCTGGAAGAGAGTCAGGTTTGCTGAAATGCTTCTCACATAGGGCAGGCTTTCGCTGCTGTTGGTTGGCTATCCTTTGCAGAGTCAGGGCATGCATGAGTTACCGTTCTGGTTCAGCATCACAAAGAAATGCTGGGTGCAGTGACTCCCCCAGCAAGAGCAGAGCTGCTGCCATGCCCCAAGAGCCAGTGGGGTGTGCATGGTGTGACACCAAGAGCTGGCTCTTGCTGTTTGCAAGGAGTGGTATGAGGCATTGACCCTGTGTCCCACATCAGGACTGGGGACCTCTGTGGTTGCTATTGCTAAATGATAAGAGAGATTTCCAGCTGGTGAGCTCACTAAACATGTCCTTTTGTGCTACTGGTTGCAGGTAATTACTGATAAACACAGGACCTTGTAGTTATTCTGCTGATGCCTGTCTGATCCCTGGTTTTAACCGCTCTTTACTTGTAGGTTGCTAAAGGTCGAGGGGGGAAAAAAGGAAGTTGAAGATATTGATTGTTAAAGGTCTAGGAGAAAAAAAAAGGGGGAAAAAAAGTTGTTGAGGGTATTGGGTGGGTGAAAAATGTCCTGTTAAAATCAACTCTTTTGAGGGTTGAAGCAAAGGGCTGGCAGTACATCACAGCTTCCCCTGGCAGTCCATTGCCCAGCTTTGCAGCCACATCCATATTTTGGATGTTCATGGTGCTGACTTGTGTGTGTTACTGCAGCACTGAAGTCCCTTCCCTTTGCTTCGTGCAGTTGCTCTAAAGAATCACGGTGCCAAAGAAGTGGAGAGGGATGGAGACTGCAGCAACAGACCAGCTTCGGGCTCAGCAGCAGTACCGGAGGGCGAGCTGCTCCTACAGGTTAGTGCTCCTTGCTGGCCATCTCTCCCTGGCAGATACCTTCAAGGGATTTTCCTCTTGTCCCCTTTCCAGCTCCTTTGAATTTTGCCCAAAGAGCAGGCTGTTCTGTTGTCGATTGCAGGATGTTTTGGTGAAGCAGTGATTTCACGTGGTGTAGCTCATAGTGCTTCTGACTGAGCAGAGGTTTAAGACCTCTTCAGGTCCCTGGGGCAGAAACTGTGTTGCTTCTCCTCTCCTTTTCCCATCCTTCCTGGAGAAAATTGCCACCTGTAAATCATTTGGGTGTCAGAACCCTCTCCATCTCGGTGGAAGCAGTGCTAAACTTCTGACCACAGAGATTCACTTCTGCTTTTCTGCCCTTGTGTGTAAATGGGCCATAGGTGTGGCACAGGAGCCAAGTACATCAAGACATTTTGAGTGTGGTTTTCAACATGGGCACACTGGTCCTTGGGGATGTTGTCTAAACACTGGTGAAAACAGGGAAGAAAATGTCATGGAAGTCTTCCCTGGTTTTCAGGCAGTGATGCATGACACCGAGTACAAAGATAGGTGCTGATGGGCCATATGCTCAACCCATATAGGCAGGGTATGTGGATACATCCCGGGAGATCTGCAAGACGCATATAGTTGGCTCTATTGGTGATGCTGGAGGCAATGCTGGTGATACTGCAGCATGGCTGGGCTGAGCCTGCTGCTTCCATGTTTATTCAGACACAGTGGGAGATGACCTCCTGTCTCCAAACTGTGCATGGCAAATAGAAAGAGGTCAGGCTCCAGCAGCACGAGGTCCTGAGAGGACGCGGGTCTCCCCTTCCTTCCCCACCTGGCACCTGAGCATGGGCTGCAGCACTGTCCCCTGCCTGGCTGTTGTCCAAAGCGGGGCAAGTGTGCTGGTCAGCCCCAGCTCCTTTCTAAAAGCTCGTTCAGCTCTTAGCTGTAAGTATAATTACTGTCCTGCTTGAGAGCTGGGGAGCCAGGATCTCAGTATCTAACGAGAGAAATGCTAAAGATAAGGTGGCTAATAACAAAAAAACTGAGGGTTTTCTGCTGTGGATATAACAAAACCGTGCTCAGCAGGTCTTGCCGGAGACTGATGTCCTGCTCATCAACTTGATGCCATCCTTGTAGAGGTACCAAGCTGGGTGTTAAAAGCTCTGGGTTTATGTTGGGCTCTTCCAGGGGCCTGTCTGTGTGATGCTGGACACAGCAGGGGCTCAGAACCTGCCTCCATGCCATGAGGAAACGCTCCTATGTGTTTAAAAAACTACTTCCACCTGGTCTGTCACCTTCGACGTCCAAACTTCCTTTGTCTCATCTCTTGGTCCACCCTGATTCTTCCCTTCACCTCCTCTAATTTTCCAGGCCTTACTTTTTTGGCCTGTCCTGCTCCACCAAAACTCTCTCCAGCAGCAATCTCAGCAGAGGAAGGTATCTTAAACTGGACTTAAGCATGAAAGTCCCTCTAAAGGGGCCAAAGCCTTAGCAAGGCTGAGAACTGGGTGGACCACCTCTGCCCAGGTGCACAGCAATGCAGGTACACATTGCTGACTGCAGGGTATTAAATCAGCCTGCTGGTTGGTGCAGTTAGGGAAGGACAGAATGCTGCAAGATGTTGCTTGCTGCTGCCATGGCAAAGTGATGCCTCCGAAGCTGCCCAAAGGGTTAAAGTGCATTTGGCAACACTAATTAACCTCTGCAGCAGATTCCTACACACTGAGATCAACCCCAGTAAATAGAGAGAGCGTTTGTGCCCAGAATAAAGGGAAGGGGGGAGAAACACAGACCTGGACAATGAAACAGGAGTTGGCAGCAACAATAGCTGGACTTGGCTGAGACTACACGCTAGACCCTAATTAATCCTGATGTCTATACATTACAAAGTGGGCGAAGCAGGCCAGGGCTGGCTACTGTGTCTTCCCTGCCTGCAGCCAGATTAGTGGTACAGGATGGTTTTGGCTCTGGACAGCCATAGGGCTTCTGGGGTCCATGGTGCAGGAGGAGTCCTGCCTTCTAGAGGGCTCCTGCTTTGAGCTGGCAGCAGTGTCCCCACACACACCCTTAGGGAGGGGTGGCCAGGTGGTAATGTCACAGCTGTGAAAGCTGTTCGGCTTCTGGGGAGCTAAACCGGTGATTTTCTGGGGTTTTCATGGTCTTTGCTCTTAGGCAGCACTGTGGGCTTGGAGGTTTTTACTGGAAGTCTATCTGGATCCTTTCAGAGCTGGGGAAACTGAGTCACAGAGCAATGCCTACTGCTCAGGGTCAAGGGGAGACTGCTGTGGGCCTGCTCTCAGCCCTGGCAAAGCGATGACATGGTCTTCAAAGCACTGCGCTCTGCACCCCCGGGCCTTGCCCCCCATGGTTGGCAAAGGCTGGTTTGGTGCCTGCAGTGCTTAGGAGCACTTTGGGGTGCTCCCCTGGATCCTGACGGTGCCTGTGTTAGCAATGCTCTTCTGTGTATCACCTCCTGCCTGGTGCCAGAGAGCAGGGATGAAAAGCCAGGGCTCCTGGGACAGCAGCTGCACTCCCAAACTGGTAGGGAAGCTCCTCTGCACCTTCACAGATCTCCAGGTGCAAAGGGCACTGTCAGCCAGCACCCTGGTCCCTTCTCCCATGTCCTGTCCTGCCAGTCCTGGGGCTGCTGGCTTGGAGAAAACAACCAAATTACTTCCCAAATTTGTTAAGCTGCTGAGCTCCTCTTGAAGAAGACGGAGGCTCCAGTCAGCTCAGCCCATTCCTGCCTGGGAACACAGTGCTCCCTTGGATGTTGTCTTTGCAGTCCTGAAGCTCAAGGAGAGGATGGAAGGGCCAGTGACCTGTAAAATATGTAAGTTGTGTAGCATTAAAAATGCATCAGAAACTTTGGATTGATGGCTGCATTTGCTATTTTCTGTGGGGAGGGCTTAGTACTTTGAGCCTGCATGGGCAAAAGAGCTTGAGTATTTATTTTGTGAAAACAGAGCATGACATTCAGGCTGTTTGGGTGGAGGGCGTGCACAAATGAGCACATGCTCCAGAACAGTGTTTGCATTGTGTAAATCTGTACACCGTGCAGAGAGAGAGCTCCAGAGGAAGAGGAGCGTGGCTGAGAGCATCTTGTGGCTAATACATGCATCCCAGGCGTGGGTGGCTGCAGAAATCCCTTTCCCCCATGAACACCGATGCTTGGTCCTTTCTAGCGAAAGGTAGCCCATGTGGTGCTTTGGAAGGACGGTGCTGTGCAGTTTGGATGAGTGCCTTGCAGCAGGTTGTCGCCAGATGTGAGTTTGGGGTGAATCATTTCTTTGCCGAAAGGAAAGGTACTCTGAGGTCAACCAGCAATTCTGTGGTTTTCCCCCAAGTCCAGGGACCAGACTCAGCCTGTCCCTCCTGCTTTGGAAGAAAATGGCTTTTCAAAAATCAGATGTTTTCACTATGGTTTCAAAAACCAAACTCTTATGCTTTAGCTTTCACCTTTTCCACTTTCATTAGTTAAGGCTCTTTGCAGCATTGGGTTGGCCACCTTCATCACAGGGTGAGCGATGTGGAAGGAGGGAGAGGGCAGTGGAGACAACACCTTTTAGGCCTTGTTCCTTGCCCATGGACAGTCCAGGCAGGCACACCACGGTCCTTCTCCAGGCCTCTCCTCTGGCACCTGGGGAGGACAGGAGGGATGCAAATGAGGCCAGGATCTGGGCAGGTTTCTCTCAAACCAGCAGGAGTATCCCCATCCACACGGGGCAAGCAGGACAGGGAATGCCCAGCCAATGCTGGCAGCAGACAGTGATCTTCAGTGGGTTTGCTCTCCACTGAACATCCCCCAGCTTTTCCAGCCTCATGCTGTCCTAAGCCACACGCAGCTGCCAAGACCCTCCCGGGCTATGGGGAGGATGGGAACTACATGAATGGAGCCACCCAGGTAGATGCGGGTCAACATTAAATGCAGCTGACATGAAACACTGTTTTGATTCAAGGTTGTCAGAAAGGCTTGTTTCTGCCAGAATACCAGAATGGACCAGTTCCTGATGGTGTCCGGCTTTCTTCTGCAAGCTGTTCTGAGATTTTTATTTGCTTTTTGCATAGGATGAGTATAAATGTCCAAATCTGAGTCTGAGCAAATGCTTCCGGGATGGAAGCAAAGTCTTCCATCAGTTTGGATTAGGGTACGCTCAGGCAGCTGTACGGAAGAGCTATATGACCTCAGAGAAACCCAGCAGAAGGTACCATCTGTTTTCTTGGTGAGCACAGCTCTGCCGGTGTTGATCCCCATTTTTCTCCATCCAGCCTTCAGTGGAGTTTGCTCAAGCAAGGCAGAGTAGAGAATAATCTGAGAACGAGCTGCAGGCCTTGACCTCTGCTAGGTAGAGCAGACTCATCAGGTCTGCAAAACCTGTGTTTTGGCTCTGTGTGCTCTGGCACCGTGGCAAGGTATGTGCATAGAGGCAATTGCAAGAATGGAGGTCTCTGGTGCTGTTCCCATCCTGCAGGAAGAGTATGAAACCAAGAAGCTGCTTGAGCAGTGCATCGGGGGATTTCGTGAGAGCCAGCGCAGTGTTACGACAGCGAGATGCCATTGAGAAGAGCTTCCTTTCCTTCCACATTTTCCCATGCTTTGTCTCTTCTCCTACACCTTTCTCTTGGTAGGGCAGTGGCTCAGCTGCCTGCTAGCTGGGACCAGCCAGGACTTGGGTGACCGGTGTCTGAGCAGAATGAAACTCATCGCTGTCCAGCTAGAAAAGGGTGACGTGAGTGTGGCATGTACTTGCAGATCTCCTCTCTCCCCTAGGCACTGAATGGCTTTGTGCTGGTGGTGACATCGGAAGGACTGATATTTTACTCCTCGCATACGATTCAGGACTATCTGGGATTTCATCAGGTTGGTGGGACAGCTCTGACTTGCTGTGGTGGGTTTGCAGAGTGGATTTTTCCTTGGTGGCGGAGAATAGCTGCAAGTTCCCTGCAAGAAGGAAGCTCTGCAGAGATCACTGGGTCTCGGGGGACTGCACGGGGCTTTTTCTTGGTCTTGTGAATTTGGATCCCACGTTGCCAGACATGGTCATGGGGAGGTATCAAAATAACTTTGCTAGCCCACAGATGCTTTCCACCAGCCATGTTCACAGGCTATGAGGTTCATGGCCCCATTGTGTAATGCCATGGTGAAACATCTGGGGTTCTCTGCCCGGTGTACCTTTGGGCACCCACTCCTCTGGGTGACCCCTGGCAAATCCTGTAAGGCTCTAATGCTTTGTGGTTATCTGAGCACCCAGGTGACCTGGAAGGCACTAGGTCAGATTTACGGGAAAGTGGGACCTACAGTCCTTTAGTTACTGTGATTTGGTGTTGCTCCTACACAGCTGGTTTTCCCCAACACCTGGGCAGAGGGAGCAAGTCCTGGAGCAGGTGCCTCATTCTCTCGGTAACAGTGTAGGGCTGGGGAGGCTTTGCTGCTGTTTTGTTCCCAAAGCCATGTTTTCATCTCATCCTATAAGTCAGCACTAGAATTTTGAAGGACACCATGTTATGGGGACGAGCTTGTAAGAGGGGAGCTGTATTGCTGATGCTAGTGGCTCTTTAGGATGAGGGGGGAGGTCTGGCCCAACATGGGCAAGGGGTCCTTAGAGCCAGATGTGCTGTCTGTTCCTACCAGCATCAGCTCTGGTGGAAGGTGTTAAACCTCATTCAGCCAGGGACCTAGTTGAGCACCAGGGAAATTGGGTGAGATATGGCCAATTCAGGCTGTGACAGGCTGTTTCCTGGTAGGATGTGAAAACTGGTGCCTGGGGGCTGGCCACAGAGCTCATGTGTTGCTTTTTTCCTCTAGACAGATGTCATGCACCAGAGTGTCTTTGAGCTGATCCACACCGAGGACCAGCAGGAATTCAGGCGCAACCTCCACTGGGCGCTCAACGCACCCCATGCTCCCCAGGGTGAGCCTTCTGCAGAAGGTAAATGCAGGCTGGGAGCCAGGCATCCTGGTTGGCACGAGATGTGTAGCTCCCCATATATGCCAGGAAGCCCAGCTCCCTGCCATCGCTTGCATGGGGCTTGCATCCTTGTGGCTCAAGCCATGGTTTCATCCAAACATTGTGGCTTTCCCTGAGTTTCTTGTTGCTGTGCTCTGCAAACTGCCGCTGTCCTCCCCCTTGCTGGGCATCCTTGCTTGCTCCTTTCCCATTCCCTCTCTCCTACAGGGGGGAAGAGTCTCGGCTCTTCTGCTGTTGCCTACAAGCCAGATCAGCTGCCCCCAGAAAACTCCTCCTTTCTGGAAAGGAGCTTCGTGTGCCGCTTTCGCTGCCTCCTGGATAATTCCTCTGGCTTCCTAGTGAGTACAGACCCACGCTGCAACCTCCACAGCAGGAGGGGTGCAGGCTTACCCTGAGGGGTCCATGCCACTGCTGGAGCATAAAAGCTAGCCCTGAAAGACCCAATGCTCCTTTCTGTCATGTGCAGCACCTGCCTGTCTCAACAAGGAGATATTTCTGCTGTTTTTCGTAGGTTTGGTCTGTACCTACAACCTCTCTGTGTGGGTTTTGTTCCTCTCTTCTCCGAGGTGCTGAATCTTGAACAAAAGTGCTTTTCCTCCACACATTTTGCTAGGTTTTTGTGTTAAAGGCACCTCTTAAGGCCAAGTAGGTGGTGTTCATCCCTCCTCCTCTCTGCTTCAAGTTAATGGGGTTCTTACCTTCATAACCACAGGTATAACAATGCTGTTTCTCTCATCCTGCTTCAGTTTGGAAACTCAATATGAAGAAGAAGTCCTGACAACAGTCAGGTCTGTTGTTTAGAAGCAACGCTATGATCCCTGATGGGGCTGTGATATAGCTCAGTTAAAAAGCAAAGCAGCCCATGCATTGCACAATGCCTTGATGCAACTGCAGCACGTGCTTGGTCCTGCAGCTGCTGTGTGTCCGAGCCCCAGGCCAGCAGTGAGTGGCTGCAGGGGGAGAAGGCAGTGGGCTGCTGCTGCAGGGAGCTCAGCGTAACATCACTTTGATCCTCCATCTTATTTTAGTAGGGAGCGCTGGAATCGCAAGGGACAAGTCACAAAGGATTATTTGCATCAATTCTGCAGCGAGATGGCTTGCTTTCTGTGCAGCTCTCCTCCCTCTCTTCTCTCTCCACCCAGTTTTCTGGGTGACACTGAGCTTTTCTCTTCCCAGGCTTTAAACCTTCAAGGCAGGCTGAAATTCCTTCACGGGCAGAACAAAAGGTCTGAAGACGGGTCTGCACTGCCACCCCAGCTCGCTCTCTTTGCTATCTCCACCCCCTTGCAGCCCCCGTCCATCCTGCAAATCCGAACCAAGACCATGATCTTCAGGACGAAGCACAAGCTGGACTTTACCCCCTTGGCATGCGATGCCAAGTAAGCAGCAGAGCTGATTTGAGGGGTGATGCTGTGGGCTTCCAGCATGCCGGTCCATACCCTGCCTGGGTGATGTCCCACCCCGGCTCTGCCTCTGAGCTGGGTGTGTTCTCGATCTCCCACAGGGGGAAGATTGTTTTGGGCTACACCGAGGCGGAGCTGCGGATGTGCGGCACTGGCTACCAGTTTGTCCACGCTGCCGACATGCTGTACTGTGCTGAGAACCACGTCAGGAGTAAGAGTCCCTTCCCTGGTCCCTCGTGCCTACCTCTGAGGCTGATGAGTGGGCTGGGCTATGGGCAGCTCCATTGGCTGCCGTGTCGAGCCTGGCAGCTCTTTCCCCATAGGATGCTTTGCTTTATGCCTTGCTGTGATGCTCTTGTCACTGCAGAGAGCTTGGGGTGGTGTGTAGTGAAGTGTATTTAGCTGGGATGGTGTCCCCTGTGTGTGCCAGCCATGCTACTGCTGTGACTCCACCTGCTTATCCCAGCTGGAAATGGCAGCGTCGCTGGAGGCAGCCCTGCCTCTGGTGACTTGCTGACAGCCCTCAGCACACATGCTTCCACCTGGCAGTGATGAAGACGGGTGAGAGTGGCCTGACGGTCTTCCGCCTGCTGACAAAAGAGAACCGCTGGAAGTGGGTGCAGGCCAATGCGCGGCTCGTCTACAAGAACGGCAAGCCCGACTACATCATTGTCACACAGAGACCCCTTGTGTAAGTGCCATCTGGGTCAGCCCGGGATGGGATGGGGACAGGCTGGCTTTATCCATCGGTGTGGGCTCTGGGATGCCCCAAGCAGGGCAGGACGTTCGATTCGTCATTGCTTCTTGTGCCTTTTAAAGGAGCAGCCATAGGATACTGTGCTTTGGTGCTGTTCAGCCACATCCCCCTCTGCAAGGCCACCCCGCAGGTATGGGAGAGCACTGAGCAGTGCCCTGCACCTCACATCCTTGCCCCAGTGTCCTGGGCACAGGTCCAGACTTAGTGGGGGGAGACTGGTGGCTGCTCTCCAGCAGCTGTAGGGACAGGTGGGTGTAGGAACAGCAAGGACCTCAAACATGGCTGCTGTATGGCAGCAGCCCAACATCCCTGTCCTAAGGGGTGGCTGCAGCATAGATGAGGAGGGCAAAGGTGTGACTTCTGTCTGGCAGAGCTCTGTTACCCTTTGCATTTTAAGTATCCTCTTGGTTATGCTACAGATGTGTGTTTTTATGTGTATGTATATATAAAAATGTGTGTGTGTGTGTGCGTATTTGTATGTAAATGCATATGTAAATGTATATGTGTGTGGTTCTGCTCCGTACATGGATGCTGGCCATAGCAAAGGGGCTTTGGCTTGCAGGAATCACAATTATCCATTGCAGAAGCAGTTCACGGTGTGTGTTTGTGCATATACAAGCCCCAGTCTCCTCTTCCTGCCCTGCAGAGATGAAGAAGGAGGAGAACACCTTCAGAAACGGTCCATGCATCTTCCCTTTACCTTTGCTACAGGAGAGGCGCTCTTATACCAAAGTGCTTACCCTCTCCCAGGTTTCCCTGACCCTTTCCAGAGCAGAGGGAAAACCAGCAAGTCCAAGAAGACCTCCCACAGCCATGGAGGGCACTCCCAGAAGGATGGCGTTGACCCCAGTTCTCTGCTGGGCGCCGTGATGCGACAGGACAAGGCAGTGTATGTCTCCAATCCAGCTCCCACACCTAACCGCTCCTTCAGCAGCAGTTTTGTGGACCACCTCGAGGATGTGTCCTTGCTGGATGCAGGAGGAGATGCCTGGAGTATGGGCACTGCTCCAGGTTCTTCAAGTGGGCACAGCCTCAAAGAGGAGCCAGTGGATTTGCAGCAAGAGGACCCTCTCTTGGCCACCCTGGACTCGCTGTTAATTAAGAGTGATGAGAGCTGTTCCAACAATGAGCTGTTCAGTGCGCTGGAGGGCCTGGGGTTGAATGCTGAAGACCTGGAGCTCCTGCTGCTGGATGAGAAAATGGTGATGGTCAATATGGACCCTGACCACA
Source organism: Balaeniceps rex (assembly GCA_013401315.1). NCBI lineage: Eukaryota > Metazoa > Chordata > Aves > Pelecaniformes > Balaenicipitidae > Balaeniceps > Balaeniceps rex. Next base: position 77,991 of record VYZW01062277.1, read on the forward strand.
CCCCATCCCTGAACAACTGCCTCGCCAGCAACAAGATTCTCTCCTACATCCACGCCACTTTGGTGAACGAGCATGAGGGAGGACAACAGGTCTGCCCCCTGCCAGGTGCGTCCCTGAGCCCACATGGAGGCACCACTATGTACCAGGCCTGCGTGGAGGATGAGGACTTGCACTACCTGCCCCAGCATGTGGTGCAGCCTAGCATTGCCCCAGGCCAGCCCCCTGCTCTGCTGTGGGAACAGCCCCTCCAAGCTGTGCCAGGACAGCCGTCCATGCTGCTGCCAGAGCCGGCAGAGGAGGAGGAAGAGCCGTCTGATGGCTCACAGTGGAGGCCAGCTGGGGAGGAGGGTCTGCTCCGCTTCCTTCAGCTGGCATGGGGCACCCCATGGGACAAGGCACCCGGCTCACCCCTGGGAGCCCCCTGCCCACAGAAGCCACCCAGGGCTCAGCAGCTGGAGGGTGACTTTCCAGCCATGCATCCCATCCAAGAGGATGCTCACCAGTCCTTCTCCCTGCCCAGCCAGTGCCAGAGCCGCATGTGGCCACCCAGACAGCCAAAATACCATCACTTGCCAATGAATGGGTTGTGTGGCCAAAGCCCTGACTCCGCTCCACACCTCCTTCCCAGCAGCAGCCCCAGCCCGTGGCAGGACTATGTTTGCCCGCTCCTGGGGTCCCCAGCTCAGCCTGGTTTTTATGGCATCAGCCAAGACTTGATCGACCAGCGCCAGGGATGCTTGAGTCCAGGGCCTGGCACGCCGGTGGTGCACTGTAACCTGAATGGATTATGCAGCATGGAAACTGCGGGCAGCGGGGAGTCCCAGAAAGAGATGGGTCCATACTCCACGTTTTTTCCTCCCTCCTCTTACCAGCTTATTCCTGAGAAGCAGCCAAGCCCTGTTCCCTCCGTGCCCCAGCACCCTTTTCCAAGCTCGTCTGTAGAGCGCTTCAGGAGCATCGGCAGCCTGTTGAAGACTTCCGTGAACTCCTATGGGACATACACCTCCACACTGAGCCAGGAGAGCAGGCACAGGGTAAGGGCTTCTCTCGACTCTTGTGCTCAGTTTTTTCTGTGCTGGAGTTTCCTGGGGGTCTCAGCACAGGAAGGCACGCGCTGCCTGGTCAGTAGACAGGAATCGCCTTGCTCTAGCTGGTGCATGGACAGAAAGGAAGACTTTAGGGGCTTTTCTTTGCACCAGGAGTTGAAGAGCAAAAGAGCAGAGTGTGGGTGCTTCACTTTAGACGGTGGATGTCTCTGGGTCTGATTTCCATATGGTTTGTTTAATTGCCATTTCTATACAGGGAGTAATTCCAGCCATGCACTGGTAAGTTTTGAAGGGTGGTACAAAGCATATGTGAGGTGAAGATCTGCTGTATCATAGTGTCTTTCCCTTATGGAAGCATCCCCTGGCCTGTGTACAACCCCTGTCGAAAGTCCATCTGGCTGCTACTAGCCCTCCAGCATCACAAGGTGAGGTCTGCGGCATTGGATCCAAGCATCACGGTGTCCTTCAGGGCTGTCCTCACAAATGACTTTCTTGAGATTGGGACCAACATCCCAAACTGGGGCTGCTTGGGGAGGGTATAGGGAGTGAAAGCTGCCTGGCCCTTTCCCCTCTCCCTGATGCAGATGCTATGCATGTCTGTAAGGCCCATGAGCTTTCTGGGCTGGGGCTGATAGCATGGAGAGCTGGTCTAGGCCCTGGAGGAGTCCATCTCTGCAGTGATGCTTCCCCAGCCTGCAGCACTACCAGGCAGGGTGAGATGTCTAGGGTGGGTCTGTCCTGCCTCCCTGCTTACCCAGCTCTGCCCTGGTGAGTATTGTCTCCAGGGCAGCTTGTCCCTTGCTGCCAGACATCTTCTGCTACTGGAAGGGTGCCCTGCTGTCTCACAGGGATCTCTTTGTTAACATCTGGGGCCATCAGATGCTGCCAAAGCATCTTCTGCTTCTTCCTGAAGGCCATGCCTGGCACCTCAGGTCCTCCCATTCCCCATTTCCTCCAACTCAATACACCAGGCACCTTCTAGGTCTGTTGAAGAGCTTGACTCTGGTCCTGCCTAGGGATTTGAGACATTGTAGGGCCAGTGAAGAACAGCCCCAACACATCTCTACTTCCCCACACTTCCTGTGGCTGGCATGTTTTTGGCTTGCCAAGAGGAGTGCAGTAAGGGTGCAAGACCCAGGTGCTTGATTCAGATGCAGTCCAGGTGCCTGTGATTTACAGATAGGTTTCATAAGGGAGCTTCAGGGCTCTGATACCTGGTCAGGCTCTGCAAAGGTCAATTAGCAGGTCAGTAGGTGAAAGTTAGTGCCAGCTGAGGAGGTTGGATGCACTTGCCCTCTATGTGCTTTCAGCCTCTTGTCGGTGAAGTGACAGATTGGCATTTGCGAGAAGGGACCTGGGGGGAAGGTGTGGGGACACGTATGGCGTCACTGCTAAGACCCTGTAGCACCGGGGGTGGTAGGGCAGGAGCAGACCTGCTCCCCCTCCTGCCAGCCTCCTCTGGGCACCAGCCTGATCAGTACTAGTAAAACTCTGCAAAATGCCTCAATGCTCTGTTTTCTTTCCCTTCTCCTAGCCTGAAAGCAGCTGTGTTTTGCCCAGCACTCCCATGGGACACCCTGGAGACTGCCTGGTGCTGGGGGGGAGGCCAGCTCCCCCCTGCCAGCCACACCCCCAGGCAGAAGCGCTGCCAGATCATCCTCACGCCTCCAGCAGCAACTTCTGTCTCTAGGAGAGAAAGGCCGGACTGGACAAAGCAGGACTATTCCCTGGGAAAGGAGCTGCCTTCGAGTTGCAGATTACAAACCTTCCTCCTGCTACGCTCTTGATGTTGGTTGCTTTGGCTGGGCTGGGTTTTCTTTCTTTTTTTTTTCTTTTTTGTTAAATTGTTTTTTTATCAACTTCCCCGCCACCCTACCCCTGCCGAGGCTTCATGTCCCGGTGCCATGGAGGTGTCCCTGGCCTGGGGAGGGCAGTAGCAGGCAGCAAGGCTGGAGGGCACATTTCCCCAGGGCACTGGGCTGCAGTGCGGGTCAGCTGGCATGTGCATCTTCATCTTTATCTCATGGTGTCCAAGAGTTGTGTGGCTCTCGGTCAGTTGGAGGATCTCAGAGCACATTTGTTCACTTGCCATCTGTCATCCTAACCACCTGACCTCCTTGCTCTTGTTTCCCTGGTGGGGCGAGTGTCTGCCCATCCTGCCTGCATATTTTACTGAGAGTCAACTTTGAAATGTTTGGGCCTTTTATGGTTGCTGCTGTCTTTTAAATGGCATTTGGAGACTAACTGTGGCTCTGGAAAGAAAAAAAGGATTGCTCTCTGTTGGCAGCCGGGCTGCTGCGTTGAAGGTGTGATGTTCATGTGGCAAATCCCACACTTTGTCAAGAAGCCAGGAAGCAAGCTCTCCATCACACCAGGCTTTGCAGTTCTGCCATTAACAGAGTGCATTTCTTGGTGTGTTTTGCCAGGCTTTTGGAAACCCAGGCTGCTTCCATGGCTGTCGCTTGGCTCCCATGGTTCGGTAGTCCTCAACAGTGTCTGTGGAAGGCAGCCCTTGCCCCGAAGGACAGGTGGGTTTCTGATGGCTAATGTCCTCCAGCTTCACCAAAGCTTTGCAGTTACATGCATGATCTAACACAGATGGAAGACTTGTGTGTCCAAAAAAAAAAGAGACAGGAAAGGTTTTCACCTCTGGAATTAAATTTCCTGCCATGCCAGCCAGGCACTTATGGCTGTGACCATGTTGTACAGATATTGCCTGTTTTATAAAGAAAGTGAACCCTGACTTGTGTTCTCGTGTTGCACTGGTCCTTCCCCACTGCCAGGTTTCCCTGTGTCCCCGGTATTCTCATTTGTTAGGATCCAGAGTAGACCTCCTGTAGCAAACACCCTGGGTTTTGCTGTACTGTATATGACGTGCCCAGGTTGGCTGATAAGCAGTTTTTCTTCTGGGTGATGGGATCTGAAGTACCTGAACAGGCAGTGGAGGTCATTCTCAAACGGGAGGAGCAGGCTGGCATATAAGCCATACCTTGCACCTGTGCCTAAAAAGATTGCAGATAAGTAGTGGAGCTGCCTAACCTAAGGAGATGATTTCAGATTTACTGTAAAAAAAGAAAAAGTTTTCAATAAGAAAAAGAAAATAAGCATAATGATACTTAATTTTAAGTACTGATAGAGTGATATTTTCCCACAGAAAATAAATACAGCCCATACGTATGTATATAATATGAGTTGACAGGTTTATTTTTATGCCACTCCAGTGGAGGGGAAAAAACCCTCTTACCCTCCCAAAGTAGCATCCTATGGAATGGGACAAAGGGGCTGCTCAAAAGATCAGAAATACAGCGACCCTTTAAGAAACCTGACAAAGCAGCATCCCGCCTCCTGCATGTCTGGCTTTGGTTTCATGTCAACTTCCTGTCCTTTTTGTTTCAATAAATGGTTTTGGACCTCAGTCCCTGACATCTCCCTTGCTGGTTGTGTGTCGCTTCCCTGTCTCAAGCACGTCAGGGTTTGGCTGGCTGCAGCATTGGAGCCTGGGTCCTGCTGCTGGCGACCCAGGACAGCAGCCACATGCAAGGGAGGCAGGCGGGGCTCACCCCTGCATGATGGAGGCAGTTGCAAGCTGTGCAGTCGAGGTGGTTAAAAGACCTTCTTCTGTGTGTTTCCCCCCACCAGAGGAAGGCAGAGCCCCTCAAAGGCTTCTACAAAGGAGCTTTCTCAGCTTGTACCTGTTTTTCCTTGTTCCTGCGCGCTCAGGTCGTGCAGTGGAGAGAGCCCAGCCTGGGGACCTTCGTCCACTGCCCTCAGTGAACAGCTGAGGTTTACAGGGCTGGGGAAGGGGGCAGCTGAGCTTCCATGTGAGTTTGGGGTGCAGTCTGGCTTGGGCACTAGGCTCTGGCTCTGTAAGAAACCCTCTGCCCAGGGAGATCCAAGATGCTGCTGGATGATGTTCAGCCCCCTCTGTGTACGATTGCTCTTGGTTCTGAATTGTTTTCCCTTCTGATGCTGGGGACTGCCATGTGCAGGACGTGTAGCCTGGAAGAACTGAAGGTGAAGCCATTGTTGGGATGGCAGGCAGCCAAGAGTGCAGCCACGCCACCCCAGAAGCACTTGCAGACTTTGGGATGCCAGGCACCCACCACCCCTCTTCCATCTCCTGCCATGGATGTGCCTACAGCCCCGCAAGTACCTGGGGGGCACTTTCCAAAGTGCTGGAGTGGTTGGTGGGTTGGGCAGGGCTGGACTATACAGTGGGCACAGCCGCTGCCTGTCTGGTTCAAGAGCATTATCACTTTATCGCGGGAGCATCTTTGGCCAGCTCCAGTGGGTGACACCACCTGGTCTTCAAGGTGGGTTGTGGATTTGTACACCCTGGTGATGTGGCATTTCAGAGGGCTCGTGGGACAGCCTGGAGGTTGTTTGTGACTTCTCTCTAGAGAAAGCAGACTTCATGTGCCCATTCTGTCCTTTGGGAATCAACAGGCACGTGGAGAGAGGTGATAGGGTGGGGTGGTGAACCCCAGTCTCTCAAAAGAAACAAGCAGGTTAAAAGCAGCTGACAACCTGAATATTCAAATCTCAGTAGGTTTGGAGAGCTGGTACCCAGCAATATTAAAAGAAGCAACTGAATCTCTGATCTGGTGATCTGAGTATCTGATGATTTTAAAGGAATGGGGAAAAAACAAATATTCTGCTGATATTTAGAAAGAATCAGGTGGGATAACTGGAGAGCAGCAGGTCAGGTGGGCAAATTCTCCAGAAGGGCAGGCAGTTGCTCCAAAGTGAAAAGGTTGCTCTGATTACTCAGTGTGATCTTTATGCAAAATAAAATTTGGGTGGTTTTGTTGGGGTTTTTTTCCATTTAAAAAGAATTCTCAGAAACACCTTTGAAATGAACTGAGAAATTTGATGGAGAAGGGTGAACATGTGGTTATGACAGACTTCTGTGAGAGCTTTTTGCTCATCCTGCATGACCTTCTGATTTAAGAAGGTATCTGCAATATGAATATGCAGAACCAGAAGCTTCCTCTTGGCCAGTCCAGGAAAGCTCTCTTTCATACAAGAGTTTAAATGTGAGCTTAGCTCAGGTATGGTGTAAAAGTCCAAAGTTTTCTATGAAATCAATTGTACAGCCCTATATATATAGAATATATAATTATATAGAGAGAAATATAAAATGTATATACCTATAAAATGTCTATATAATATAAAATGTCTCTTAAGACAAACTAGCTGATACTTTTCCCCTATGTTGTTTTTTCAATCTGGAAATTAGAAAAAACACAGGTTTGTTTTTATGAATATTAAATTTTAAAACATTCACATCCCCACCTGGCACCTGCTTTTCCATAGCAAAATAAGGCAGTATTGTAACATTTATCAAGTTTGATGGAGACGTGCTGGGAGAATTAGGTCTTTTACAGTTTTTGTGCCCTGTTCTGCTTTTTCTCCCTTTCTCTTCCTAAGGAACAGGCTACAGGATGGCAACACATGCACTGATGGGGATGGAAGGATAGCAACTCTCAGGACTGCGGCACGGGCACCGCAGCATCCTTGTGGTTGCAGGTCACTGACTTCCAACAGATTGTTGAATCTCAATCACTGAGAACAACCTAACTGCTAGCAAACTTTCTCCTTGAGCCAGGTTCTGGATGTGCAGGCAATCATACCATTGCCAAATACCCTGACTGATTTCTCCTTTTCCTTGCCACTTGTCTCCACAGCCCCAAGAGCTTCCCAGCAGCCAAAGGGACCTAGGGAGGACTACACCCCTCCTGGCTTTGTCACTAGGGTGCTGTGCTTTACTTGACCATGGTGTCAAGTTGTCCGGTGCTGTGTTTCTGTGAGGTCTATGGAGCAAAAGCCATAATCTCTGCAGCAGGAGGTGCCCTGCAGCAGATGCCCTCTGCTCTTCAAGGAGGCTGGCACATCCATAATTCATGCCCATCCTCACACCAGCTGCTGCTTGTCCTCCCCTGGGCCTTATGGCAATGACTTGCAATGCACTGGGCCAGCCTGGGGAGCCCGGCTGGAGCAAAACCTCACATGTGAGCTGCAGCACAGGAGAAGCCACCATTCGACATGCCCCGAGCTGTGGTGGTAGAAAAGAGGGGGTCAAGCAAATGTGCTGTTGTGCTCTTGTTCACACGCCTGGGGTGAGCAGTGTCTCGTGGGATGCATTCCCCCCTGAAGAGCTGGATGAGCCCAAGGAAGGGGTGAGAAAAGAGTATGGAGAGATTTGGGGTTGCTTGTGTAGCTCTGGGCTCGGCTCCATCCAGGGAAGGGCAGGAAGAGCTGTGGTGCCTCCTGGCTTGAGCCTCCTTGCAGCAGGGTAAGACGTGTTTGGGTGACCTTGCTTCGGCTGTACTGGGGAGGTGAAAGTCCTACACCTGGCACTCTGCTCTGCCTACACCCTCCTAGTCCTGCACCCTTCATGCACTCTGCTCTACCTCCATGCCTCGGGCCTGCTGTGGACTCTGCTGTGTGGTTGTGGGCGGCCCAAAATACATGACTTATGTGTGGATCCAAGAAAACCTAACTTATTGTTAGGTGAGTTAATGTTTGTACAGCCCAAGCAAATGCTTATTTAAGTCCAGTTATGGTCTATTCAGGTGCATCACAGGCACCAATGAGATGCAGCCTCCTCGCATGGGGAGATGGAGGCCGGCGGCAAAAAGGGGCTGAGCCCAGGTGAGCCTTGTGCCCTCTCAAGGAACAGCCCCTGATGTCCCCTCACCTGTAGCAGAGGATATGGCTGACCTGGGAGTGATGGCGAGAGTGTCGGGGCTCTATTCATGCCCTGATGGGGTATAACTGGAGAAGGAGCAGACTTAGCACTTCTAACAGCATGCATGCAGGGGAGGAGGAGAGCAAAGGGGATTTATTTTTTTCCTCTTCACCTTTCTCCTTTACCTTCATGCCCACCATTTTCCCAAGCTGCAGCAAATGCCAGCCAGGGCCGGGGTCTGTGAGTTGCAGCCTGCAGCAAAAGGAGGCTCCGGGCTCGAGCCAGCTGCAAGAGGTAACGTCTGATGCTGCCTGCAACCACGAGGCTGAAAGCACCGGTCCCCAGCTGGCATTGTGGAGGCTGGGAGCAGATGTCTCCCAGGGCCCCAAGGCAGCGGAGAGCAAGGTAAATATTTCTATAATAGCTCAGCCTGGTGTTTGCCCACACCACCTACGTGCACCATCCATTATACATGGGGGCTGGAGCCGTGGGCAGTTGAGCAGAACGCTTTCTGATGGTTCGTGCATTAAATAGAGATGAAGGAGGACGTGGGGAGGTGGTGTTCATTCACGCCTGGCCTGTGTCCACTGGCTGTGGCTCAGTGTCAGAGCCATGCCAAGCTCCTGCAGCAGGCAAGAGAGCCATGGAACGGTGCTGCATGCTGACTTGGGACACCTGGGGCAGTGGGTGTAAAGTTAACTAGTGTGTTCCTGGGGAACAGCTGAGACACCTTTAACTTTGGTTTAAGTAATGAAAAAAACAACTTAAATGAAGTATAAAGTCTCTTCTAATATGCAGGCACTTCAGCACTTCTGGAACGTGCAATGCTTTGTACCCAATACTGAGTTGAGTAGCCGGCCATGTACACAACCTTCTGTGCCCACGAGTTTCACCTATGATGGGCTTTAAATACAAGTCACCTGCCCAAAGAAATACATTTGTGTATCCTTTTGATAGGTCCAAAGACTTTCCAAGCCCAGCTGGTGATATAAAGAATGATGGAGCACATCAGCCATCATCCTGGTAGGAATGACCAGCTCACAAGGAGGAGGTACCTTTGAATAATGGGATGATTATTATTATTATCATCATCATCGTTATTATTATTTCCTTGGACCTAGGAAAGTTGGATTTGGATGGGCTGAAACTTTTCATATTGTTTGATAAATGTGTGTGTCTCAAAAAATAATCTCGAAGCTAATGTGAAGTCTTTCTATAGAAAATGTTTTCAGTTCCCTTGTTTAATTATTCATACTGAAACTTACTTGACAGGTTTTCTTGACAGGTTTTAGAAAGCTACAGTCAAAACCCAGCACTGTGTTTAACCTCCAGTGAAATATTTCTTTTCAACCCAGAGCATGTTAGCTTTCATTTTATATTTCTGCAAAGTTTGAGGAGACTTTAATTTTAGGTGGGCAGGAGGAACACCTACATGGGAGGGATCTGAATCACCAGAGATGCCTGGGGACCAGCAACGGTGTGTCTGAGACTGGCAAGGTCCTGAGCTGCTGACATATCTGTAACCAAAGATGGCAAGAGAATGAAGTCATCCTCTCCTACACCAGTCTTGCTGGACACCAACACAGTGCTAGTAGGCTGGGGAGGCAGAGAAGGAGCATCCATCCTTCTCTGGCATAGATTCACAGATGAGCACTGTCAATCGGTCTTGCTTGACTGGATATGCGGCCGTGATGGGGTGGTTCCCAAGGAATGCAGGGCTTGGCTTCTGCAGAGTCACCCCTTTTTCTTAGGGGGGCGAGGGGGGCTGCATTACTTTGCCAATTTGTACCCTCACAGCATCACTGAGGTCATGTCTGTCGGATCCCTTCTCCTGAGACTTTGCTGTTTCAGGACAGAAGAGAATTAGATTTATGCTAAACTAGCTACCATCTGCTGGTGTTTGAGTCACCTGTGCCTGGTTACTTTAATGCTGTTTCTTGGCTATAACCATGTATTGCTGTCCTTGCCCCTTCTCCTGTCGTGTGGGCATCCCGTTGTTGCTCTGCAACTGTGAGGAGCTCCTGCCTTTGCTAACACATGCACTGGTGTTGTGATGTTGCTGATATGTGTTCCAGATGTCTTTCCACTGAGCAGTGGTGTTCTAGGGCTGTTTGGTGTCATGGTGTCCCATGTCTGCTTTGAATCCGCCCCCTCCAAAAAAAAAAAATCATTAATTCCCCTCTTCCTGGCTAGCTGTCAGCAGTGGTTGTTAAACCCTCAAACACATCTGAGAGAATTTCCAAACTGAACAGGTGGACCAAGCATCACGTCTACCGTGCGCAGTCTTCTGCATTGGTGCTGGGCTCCAGCCCCAGCTGTTCCAGACATCTCTAGTGGTTTTGGCTCTTTGCGGGGAGGAAATGGCTCTTGCAAGCTTGCCCGAGAACAGTTTGCGTCTCTGCGCTTGCTGCCTTTTCACGGGATAGTTCATGCCAGAAAAACCCTTGGCTTGAGTGTGAAATAACATTAGTGTTAAAAATCCCAGCCCAAGTTGACAGTGGCCTGGCCACACAAGGGAGGGAACCACAGCTCTTGAGGGAGAAGAAAATCCATTTGCACATTGGCCCTCTGCAAAATCAATAGCTGGAATTACTTTGCAGAAAGCAGAACCCAGCAGTCAAGGATCTAGCAAACAAGCAATGTAATGCCTGCACACAAAGTAGAGGAGCTCAGAGGCGGGTTGAGCTCTACATCAATCCTAGGGACAGAATTGACACCAAACTTGTCAGCCCTGCTGCTGGTGAGATCAGCACAGTGCATACTGTCCTTGGAAGATCCTTGCTTTCCCTCAGATCTTGTTGTCTTCCTGTGGGGTCAGTGGGTAGAGTTATTTAAGCTAATTTGTGGAGCATAACAGACATGTTGGGCTGTACTCTTCTGAGGTGCTCTCTGAGTTCCAGTGATCCCATGTGGTTCAGTTCAGCCCCAAGGGAAGATCAGCTGCATTTTGCCAGGTCAACTTTACCTCTGAATAGGAGCCTTTGCAGAATCAGGCTGCTTCTCTCCTGCCCCTGGAGAAGGAGGGTTTATGAGTTTGATCCTGGGGTTTACAGATGTGATCCTGCCCTTCAAGTATTTGCCTGCAGTTAATTTCAGAGTTGTTTTCCCAAGGTGTCCATATGCCTGCCAGCAGTTGACTTGGGGATCTTTTTCCAAGCGCAGGCAGGAAAGGAGCACTCCCGGGAGCATGGTAGGGTATGGATGGTGCAGAGACTGGGCAGCCTCTGGCAGCCAGGCAGCCAGGCATGGAGAGGGGCCCTCCGCAGGCTGCCTGCAAAGCACTCTGCATGGGACATGGCACCCAAGGGAGAGCAGGAGGAGGGGGCAGGGGGAAAGTTCAGCCCTCTCTTTCTCCTTAGCAAGAATAAAGTTCCTGCAGTGAAGGAGGCTTTGAAGAAAGGTGGAAGGGACACCAGGCAAGACTGTGGCAAGCTGGGAAAGGAACGGGCCAAGCATTATACATGCTGGCTGGGCCCCTGTGGAGGTAATCTCGTAGTTATTTTAGACTCCAACTGGGAAGCAGCTCTGATCCCAGCTTTTGCAATATCCTGCCAAGCCCATGCTCCAAATCTGCTCTCACTGGCTCTGAGCAAGGCAGACCATGTGGTGAGAAGCCACCAGCATCAATTGAGGTGAAAGACCTTTGCACTGCTCCGTGCTGCTGGGTGTGCATTTTGTGCCTTGCTGCCCATCTCAGAGCTCCTGGGAAGAAGCTGTGGGACCTTGGTCTTGGTCTTTTTTTTTCCCATGAGATGCAGATTCAAAGACAAAAACGGACCAGTTGGATCCATGCCTCCTGTTGCTGAGGAGTTCCTCACTCCCCCAAACATGGGAGCTCCGTCTCGTGGGAGATGCTTCTTAAAAGGATTGACAGCAAAAATAGACAGCATTTTAGGGCTTTCTTGTGCTATTAATACATGTGATGGAGCTGGTTCACTTTCTAAATCTGTGCAAACACGAGCAAAATCCAGTCCCTTTGTCTCTGTGTGTTTCACTGAGTTCTTTTGCACACAAGCTGTTCAGAGGGGTCTAGCATCACTAAAGAAATGCAGACTGGGTAGCATTTGGGCACCTTCTGCTTGCTTTTGGTCTGTGTCCTGGAAATACATGGGAAAGGTGCAAAGAAGCTCAAATCTGAGCTCCTCCCCATTCATCAGCAGTGACGGCTGCTCCTTCAGTAGTATTTCTGTACCATTGTTAGGTCTGGAGTAAATTACAAGCTTGCGGTGGGACTTTGCAGCTGTGGATTGTATCTCCTGGGCACGCTGGCTGCTTGCTCGAAGCATGCTTTGGGGGGTTCAACCTCACCGATTTCCTCAGCAATGCTCCTTAAGCAGCAAGACCAGGTTGAATCAACTGCAATGGCTGCTGGTCTTCAGATCCCACAAGGACTTGAATCCTTGCCCAGTTTCAAATGGATTGTGCTTTGATTTGCTGGTTTCTCAGAGCTGGTTCAACAAGCACTTTCTGAAGTTTGGTTTTCTTCTTTGTTTTCAGGATGAAAAAGCAAAACTCAGCTGGTTTGGGGGGAAAACGGAGGATGGAAATAAAAGCAAGCTTTGCCTTCCTAGCCAAGTTGTTTATGCGAGATAGGTCTCTACATCCCTTGAAATACATTAAGTGTGGCTCCAGGGGCCATTGTGGAGACCCAGCACTGTAAAAATGCGGATTTCAGGGAAAGCCTTATTCACTGTGACAATTTAAAGTACCCCCGAAGGGTGTCAGCTCAGGCAGAAGCACACTTTATTTGAAGCATATTACGAACAAGACAGGAGAACAATTTGTTTGCCAGAGATGGGCAGTGGGTCAATTAAGCAGAGCAGAGGACACAGAGCAAGTCAATTTACAAAAGGGCAAAACACAGAGGAGGTGGCTACATCCTGTCTGGCTTCCAGGGTGTCCTTCTTCTCTCTGCTGAGGTGGGGTTGAGGTGCTGGACTTCAGGACCCCAAGTGTCTGTGGCTTGTGGCATCCCTGGATGCATGTGGAGACTTGCCTGCCCCAAGATAGGGGCTCACCCTTTTGTGGTGAGGCCACCAAGCAGTGGGCACCCTTCCAAGGGCATTGGGGCATCCCCTCATCTCTGCTTTTCCTCCTGGTTATCCTGATCATTGGGGCTGGAGGGTATTTCTCAGTGTTTTGACAGTTGCTGTGCTGTGAGTCAGGACCTGCTCTCCAGGTGGTAATAGCTCACTTAGGGCATACTGTTTTCTGCACGTAAATACTGGGAAACCAAACCCTATTAATCTATGGAGAACAAAAAAGGAATGGTGTAAGTTCATTTGTGTTTTTTGGGTTGAGGGGAGAGGCTGACTGCATAGGATTTTAATTTCTCTTCTTTTTGAGGGGAAGGGACTTTCCTTTGCTAAGATAGAAGGCAAAGTGCTCAGAACTGCAAAATCTTATTGGATGCTGTCCTGGTTTCAGCTGAGTTAGAGTTACTTTTCTTCCTAGTAGCTAGCATAGTGCTGTGTTTTGGATTTAGCATGAGAAGAATGCTGATAACACACTGATGTTTTAGTTGTTGCTAAGTAATGCTTAGACTAGTCAAGGACTTTCTTTTTCAGCTTCCCATGCTCTGCCAGGTGCACAAGAAGTTGGGAGGGGGCACAGCCCAAGATAGTTGATCCAAATCGACCAAAGGGCTATTCCATACCATATGACGTCATGCTCAGTATATAAACCGAGGGGAGTTAGCCGGGGGGCAGCGATCGCTGCTCGGGGACTGGCTGGGTGTCGGTCAGCGGGTGGTGAGCGGTTGCATCACTTGTTTTCTTTTCCCTGGGTTTTGTTTGTCTCTCTCGTTCTCCTTTTCATTACAATTATTATTATTATTATTATCATTATTATTATTACTATTATTATTATTTTATTTCAATTATTAAACTGTTCTTATCTCAACCCGTGGGTTTTCTTACTCTTGCCCTTCCGATTCTCTCCCCCATCCCACCGGGGAGGGGGAGGGTGAGCGAGCGGCTGCGTGGTGCTTAGTTGCCGAGTGGGGCTAAACCACGACAGATGCCAAAACCAGGATTTTTTTAAATAGGAAAAGGAAATATCTGAAATCCTCCATCTGAAAAATAAAGGATTTTTTTTTTCCAGAACCTATCTGAAAGCAGCTAGAAAAAAAAGCAAGGTGATGGTCTTGCAGTCCAGCTGCAGAATGAACTCAACCTTCTGATAATTTTACAGCAGGCTAGGTGGGACTGCAACTTCTACCAAGCACCTCTTTATTTTCTCTCCTCACATTGTCTAACCCCTGGGGAAAGAGCATGTCTGATAGCCCTGAAATGAGCAGTTCTCTCAGAGAATTAAGGTCATGTTGCTTCCTTACTAACCTTCTTTACTTGCCTCCAGGCAGCGCAGTGGTAAGTTAAACTCAGCAGCTCTCCAGATTTGATGACAAAGGTGTGAATACAGAGGATGATTTGCCCTACAGACTGCATCCATTGGAGATCCTGGGAAGAAGGACATACACTGACAAGCCAGTTATCTTCTCAGACACCAGCCACACATGGGAACTGGGGTGAGCTGCTTGCAATTTATACACCAGAGATATGCACGCAGGATCTGCCTGCAGGCAGGTCCCTAACTGTGTCAGATGGACTGTGAAGGGCTATTCAGATGTTAGCTGGCATGAAGAACAAGACAGTCTCACAAAGCTTATCCATGCAAGTCCAAAAGCCAAGGCTCCATCTTGGTGACCTCCTTACAGGCACATGGCAGAGAGCTCCCAGGTGCCAACATGGCAACGTGTTTGCTGTCACAAAGTCATTGAAGTGTTCCCTGCAGTGCAACAGTGCTGACTCGCATATTAACAAGCAAGCACTGAATCAAGCAATTCTAATTTTCTTTGTTTCCATAAACCTAAGCAAAAGTTAGGCTTTACCATAGGTAAAAGAGCTTCGTTGTGACTTTCTGAACCTTTTGATTCCATTTGACCTGATATTGATGTGATTGTGTGGCCATAGTGCTTTAAGATCTGATTGGATTTTGTGGGGATGAAGCATTTTGGTGCTTTTGAACCATAGTCTGGGGGAAAGACTGTTCTGGGTATGGCAGGTGCATTCTCTCTCTCCCTTTGCCTTACCTGTTTAGCGGGGAAAATTCTGATTTGCAACCAACACTTTGCTCCCTGTGTTTGGAAGAGATTTATACACAGGACTGGCAGGGCTAGCCAACATTTTCCTTTAAAAAAATTCAGAGAGGAAACTGGGTTTCAAATGCAATGAATGTTCAATGAAGAGTTTCTTGTTTCCAGGGAAAATGCTGACATTTTTGTCAAAATCAACATTTAAAACATACTTTGTTTTTCAAAGGAAGCTGTTTTGGCTTTCTATCCAGAATTTGAAATTTATTTATGATCTATTCTATATGAAATTTATTTATGATCTATTCTATATTCTGTGTCCTATACATTATATTTTTGCAAGGTACAGGTGAAGCTCTTTATGGTTTTTTTATCCTTTATTTCTGCAGAAGTGTTTCTCCCAGCTCTAGGAAAGGTCCCAATGCTCTTTCTGTGTTTCCTTTGTACTGTTTCCTAGAGTCCTTTTTTAATAGATGTGTTTGAAATCCCAAGTAATGCATCTTTCTGCCTTAGTAGTTAGAACTGAGTCCAAGTGATTTAAAGCAAAGATTGCCAGACGTCTGTGCTTTTCCATCAGAGGGGTCAGAGGGGTTGGTCACTGTGGGAAGTCTGTTTTCCCTGAGTGGTACCTACCTTCCAGTGGAGGCATGAAGCATGGTGTACCCATGGTGTACCCGTGCCCATGGGTCAATGAAATCTCTCATAGTCTACGAAATTTGGGCAAGGGTCTAGGAGAGCTGCACAAGAGTTTGATACTGTTTTTTTGCTTTTTTCCCCATGAGCTTTTGCCCTGAGGCAAAGCTCTTTCAGGCCCAAACCCCACGATCTCCCTGAGACTGTAGTCAAATCTCCAGGGTTAGATGCCAGACATATGGCTTGGCCTGAAAATCTCACCAAAGGCATCATCTTTACTATGTGGGTTTGTTAATTGATTCAGTAGGACCTATGCCTCTTGGGCCATCTGTTTGGAAGTAGCCTCGTTCTCCCTGATGTTGCTCTGGAAGAGCCTTGAATCTTTCGGCAGACTCATGAATAAAACATGGTGCTCCATGAAGCATAGGAGCTATTCTTCAAAGGCCCCGTATGGGGAAATCAGATGCATATGGCTTTGCTGGATCTTTAAGATCACAGCCAGAAGGGGCACCTCTAAGCATCGCCAGTGTCGCCTGGTGCTGGTTACGGGGACACTGGATATGGGACTTGGGAGAAATAAAACTAGATAGATCAACATGTGTTGGCCAGCGCATGGCATTGCAGGTTGAACATAGCAATTGTGAATTGCTCCAGTGCAATCCAGTGTAACAATCCAGTTATGGAAAAGCAGAAACAACTTCTCCAGTGAAGCAGCTTGTGTTGAACATCTAAAACTCACAGGCTCCTCCCTGTTCCATAGGCCATAGCCAAAATATAGGTACAGCTGAGCTCCAGATCCAGTGGAGGAGAGAAAGACAGGGACAAGGAGAGGACAAAGGCTCTTCCTATGCTTCCCAGAGCAACATCATGAAGAGGAAAAACAGTGAGGGTGAGGAAAAGCCTAGATATCTAGAGAACTCGCTCCAGCCATGTTCTCTTGGCTGAGCTGGAGACCAGCACTGCTACCATGTAGCTCAGGCACTGAAGGTCTAGGGCTGAGCTTCAATATCTGGGGCTGTGGGTGGAAGCCTCAGTGGAGGGGCTGGTCAGGGCCATCAAGGCCTATTAGGGCCCTCAGGGCCCTGACAGTGATGATGAGAGATTCCTCACCAGCAGTCTTGGGGTTAACTGTCCTATGACTCTGGTAGCTTTAGGTGAGGAGGGAGGCTTGTGAGCATGAGAGGAGATATGGACTGATCTTGTTTGCAGGGAACAGGGAGGAGCCTGTGAGTTTTAGATGTTCAACACAAGTTGCTTCACTGGAGAAGTTGTTTCTGCTTTTCCATAACCGGGCCCTTTAAAAACTTTCTGAGTTAGGCGGCCAAGATCAGAGCCAGCCAGAACCATCAGTTGCCTTGGAAAGCTGGCACCATAGTGCCTTGGAAAATGCTGCACTCACCTGGCTGTGTGCAGGTCATAGCAAGAACAGGGCTGTGAGTCACACTGGATAGTAAATGCAGTAAAAGGTGTTCCCTTGTACTGCTGCTAATGCATGGTCCTATATGCTCATGCAGGTTTCCTCAGTTATTCTTGCATTGCCCTTATTACTGTTGCTATTAATTTTTGAAAAAAAGGAAGAGCCTGATTATATCAGGGCAAAGAGGTGAAGGAGAGCTCCAAGATGTACACAGCCCTTCTCGTTTCTGTTTAAGGCTGACTTTAAAGAGTAGGTGGCCTTTCTCCAGCTCCAGTGTCCTCCTTACAGCCATGGCTGAGGAGCAACTTAAGAAGTGAACATGAGAGAAGATAGCACATCGCCCTCTTGGAAAGAGGGGAATGACGTGAGCCATTCATGGCATCTTCCTCTGATTTGATGTGACAGCAGAGTTCTCTAAACACTGTCTCAGGAAGCCAAGTATAGGCAAAATGTCTGCTCCCATCTCCCCCAACCCATCCCCTCCAGCTACAGCTGAGATACAGCTGCAATTCACTGACTGCATTGTGTCTGGGAGAAGGATCTGTTCTCAAAACTGTCTAAGACAGCTGGAAATGAACCCTAGTAACAGCTCAAAAAATAAGTAAACACTCGCCTCGTTGATGGGCCCCTCTTCTGCCTGCTCATTTCAGCAGAAGGAGCACCCATGGGTGCCTAAGCAGCCTCAGTGGGAAGGGCACAGGGCCTTCCACAGAAGCTGGCATGGCCTCCTTGAAAGAAATCATGTCTTGTGGTAATCATAAACATGTTGTTTGTTAATGCAGACAAGGAGCATGCGTCCAAATGGACAAGCGTCTGAATGGTCATCTGACACCTTGGGTGTACTGAAATCAGTAGGTATGGTGGAGAATGTCGTCACAGAAGGAGACCTGCCACCCCACTGATTCTTGAGAACTGTGGTACCCATCTTCTGCCCTGGAGACCTGTGCCCCTGGGTGACTTCACTGTAAGTGGGCAGCCAAAGTCAAAGTGCATTGATATCTCGGCTCTTGCAGGTGGCTGTTGTGAGGAGGAACTGGAGGAATCAGTGGCAATAGTTCGTATCTGTCAGAATACGGAAGCTGTTGTTCCTTCCTGGAATGATTTTTCATGGAAGTGATTACCTGCAGCACAAAAATATCAGGAGCTGCTGAGTTTCACCAGTCAGTTAGACTTGTACAGAGATACTTTCAAGTTTCCTTGTGTTCTTTTGGCTTTTTTCTTGCATTGTGGAAAAAAAGAAGCCCAGTCTCTGGTGTTCAACGCTCCAGTTGCTGTGTATTCGTCTGCTGTTAGCACTTGATATCCAAACAAAACTAGATGCCTGCTGTGCAAGGAAATGTACAGCCATGAACAGGGAGTTTCCCTGGTGGATAACAAGGGAGACACTTACTTCAGGGAGTGCAGAGGATGGGCATGAGAACCTGTTCTGTGTCTCTGATTATGATGCCACCACCCTGAAGCCAAGAGAAGTGCCAGAAGCGGACATGTTCTGCCAATTTCTGCTGCCAGATGAACACTGGGCAGACTTGTTCCCACTGGTCCAGAAGACTTGATCCATCCGACAATGGATGGCCATGCATTGGCAGGGAATGGCCTCCAGCAAGACCAGAGTAGGACCTTCCAGCAACAAAGTCTGAGCTTGTGAACTGGACCATCTTTTCAGCAGATACCAAATTCAGCACGTGCACACACAATTCTGATACTTTCTTGCTCATCTTTGAATGGTTTGTGAGCTCACCCCATGTTGCTGTCAGTCTTTGGCTCTAGAGCACCCCAATGTGACCCATCTTCTCAAGTAGAGGCAAAGCAATATGCTTACTTCCCTCCATCAGTGAATCTCATCCACGTGAGTCCCTACTTTTCTTCAGTGTCTGCTACTCCTTCCTCTCCTAGGGCATACAAACCACTACGTTTCTTATGTGCCCGGTGGCTCTTGTTGCGTGACGTCACAGGCAATGTACATTGTGGGTTTAGCACTATTGCAGAGTTGGCTTTCTTGTTTTCAGGAAAGAAAATTGCATGCAGATCATCCCAGTTTCTGGGGAATGTTCCTACTATGCAGTTACTCAGAAGGACAAAGTGAGGTTCTTCTTCCCAACCACGTCCTATTCCCTTCTGGAGCTTGGGGAGAGAAGGGTCCTGTGAGATGGATCACCATCACTGCTATGGTTTGTTCCTAGTAAGTCTTGGATTTAGAGTTTAGAAGATCATTCACATGTTTTTAAGGTGCTTGCATGAAGGAGAGGTACAGGAGATGCACCCCAAGGCTCGGGTCCCATCACAGCCTCTAACGATGGCACAGATGCAGCTGGCTTGAGACATTTGACTGTGGAAGGTGCATCTGACCTCAAGCACTGCAATTAAAGGCAGCCAAGATGACAGGCTGCACCTGAAGCTGCTAACTGTTGCTGCGAGGCTGGGAAGTCAATATAAAGCCCTTATGGCCACTTTTCCCCAAGTCTTCTGCCAAACTATGTACGATTGTGCCCACAGTATCCCCACTTTTGGCATCATCGCCAGTGCTGATGCCTGGCTGAGGAGGTACAGGCCTTCTGGGTTGTGCTTTTATTGTGTTACAAATGAGGTGACTTTGACTGTGTACTTTGTCTCCTTGTCTCTTTGGGCTGTAGGACAAGAGGCCTGTGGGGAGATTGCAGTCTGACCCATTGGCGCAAAGGGGAGAACCCTGGAGGATGAAGAAATGGGGACTTGAGAAAGGATCAGACAGAGAATCCAGGTTAAGAACATGGCTGGAGCCATCCTCAAAGCAACACATGTCCATAGTTCAGACATCTTCTGTATGAACATGATCTCTCCATCAATAACAAATGTTCATGGAAACCTCCTCTCTAGGAACATATGCTGGCTTTTAAGTCTTATTAAAATTAACAGAAACCTTTGCTAGCTGTCAGGTTCAATGTCAAACAAAGAAAAACTGTAAGATCCTGAATATTTTTTTTTCCTCCTTTTAAAACATGAAGATAAATACCAGTCTTCCTGAGTCAGCTGAGCCACAGAAAGTAAATACAGATGAGATTAAAGCCTCATCTGCTGGAAGGCTTGCATGCAGACTGCCGGCACTGAGGCAGCAGCGGAAGCTCTCCAGCTATATCCACCAACTGGTTCTTGTTATCACTTTTTATATCTCTTCCAGTTTGGAGAATATCAACCAAGGAAGGAAGTGTCAACAAAGCACACTGAATATTTGTCAGCTTAGCTGAGACCCTGCACCTTGGAAGCTGGGAACTGAGGCACAGAAGTGAAAGGCTCATGGAGTTTTGATTTTTGGAGGAAAAGCTTATGGGATTTGGGTGCTTTGATCCTCTCTTTCCTGAGGGCAGAAGACGTGAGAATCACAGCTCCAGGGAGTTCTTAGCAAAAATGAACTTGTGGATCAGTGACATTAAAAGCAAGCAAATCAGCCTGCTTCAGCTGGCAGTGGAGGAATGGGCACTTCCCGGTCTGCCTCAGTGCTGGCCTCGGGTGATCACCGACAGCACTGCAGGTGCAGCCTGTTATCGGTCCATGGGTAGCCTGCTATTAATTTAGTCACACAGTATATTATGCTGGGAACAACTCCAAAGAAAAACACCCATTTTACAGATTGGGTTTGCTTTCAAACAAGTTGGCTGTCCTCTGTATCCTCTGCAGTACTGACTCCCATTTGTGCAAACTTGGCTGCCTGTGTGGGGATCCCTGAAAAACTTGTCTATGGAGATGTCCACAAATACTCTCCCAGCCATGAACCACCATTTGTTTCCTGCCCGTGTGTTGCTGGCTGGATTGTTGAGTGGTCCAAAGTGCCTTTTTAGCCAGCTCCTATGGAGTTCCTTCAGTGCTGTGCCGCTGTGGGGCAGGTTTGCAGGGCTGGGGAGAGACCCTGAGGGGACAGGGTGGTGGGGTGCCTTCGGGTGCATCAGGGCAGCTGGACGCCCTGAGGGGACATGGTGGCGGGAAGCCATGAGGGGATGGGTAGCAGTGTTGTCCCAAATAGGGCTCGTTTACCTGGTATGCGATAAGCCAATCTTCACACACTTCATTTCATTTATTTTCTTTTTATTTCATTTCTGCGCAGAGACGGGTGCTAGGTGGTAATTCCACAAAGCTAAGCACACCAAATCATCAAGTCAGCACCTATTTATACACATTCATTACCATATTTAATTCCCTAATACATAACTTAGTCACCTGGACTTCCTCTCTCAGACAATCTGCTCACTAAACAAAAGCATAGTTAGGGTAGGGCCTTACAATGGACATCTATAGCAGCAGCAATTTTGGACAACAGCAGGAAGCTATGAGGGGACGGAGTAGCGGGAGGCCCTGAGGGGATGGGGTGGTGGGAAGGGCCTGAAGCGATGGGGCAGCAGGAGGCCCAGAGAGGATGGTGTGGTGGGAGGCTCTGAGGAGTTGGAGGTCATGAAGCCCTGAGAGGGTGGGGTGACAGGAGGCCAAAAGGAGCCCCCATGCAGCCACCTCGTTCCTTGCCACCCTGCCTCCATGGTGCTTTCCTGAGGTGTCTCCCATCCTTGCATCAGAAGCCCTTGAGGCTAGGCCTCAGCAGGATGATGGGAATAACCTCCAACATGCCTAGGCTGGCCTGGCTGGGGGAGAAGGAGGAGAAGGGGGCCCCACAGGGGCAGGTCCACCGGGTGCTGCTGGTGAGGGGCAACGGGCAGAGGCAGGGCTGGTGGCCAGCCCAGGCCCCAGGGGTNTTTGCAGGGCTGGGGAGAGACCCTGAGGGGACAGGGTGGTGGGGTGCCTTCGGGTGCATCAGGGCAGCTGGACGCCCTGAGGGGACATGGTGGCGGGAAGCCATGAGGGGATGGGTAGCAGTGTTGTCCCAAATAGGGCTCGTTTACCTGGTATGCGATAAGCCAATCTTCACACACTTCATTTCATTTATTTTCTTTTTATTTCATTTCTGCGCAGAGACGGGTGCTAGGTGGTAATTCCACAAAGCTAAGCACACCAAATCATCAAGTCAGCACCTATTTATACACATTCATTACCATATTTAATTCCCTAATACATAACTTAGTCACCTGGACTTCCTCTCTCAGACAATCTGCTCACTAAACAAAAGCATAGTTAGGGTAGGGCCTTACAATGGACATCTATAGCAGCAGCAATTTTGGACAACAGCAGGAAGCTATGAGGGGACGGAGTAGCGGGAGGCCCTGAGGGGATGGGGTGGTGGGAAGGGCCTGAAGCGATGGGGCAGCAGGAGGCCCAGAGAGGATGGTGTGGTGGGAGGCTCTGAGGAGTTGGAGGTCATGAAGCCCTGAGAGGGTGGGGTGACAGGAGGCCAAAAGGAGCCCCCATGCAGCCACCTCGTTCCTTGCCACCCTGCCTCCATGGTGCTTTCCTGAGGTGTCTCCCATCCTTGCATCAGAAGCCCTTGAGGCTAGGCCTCAGCAGGATGATGGGAATAACCTCCAACATGCCTAGGCTGGCCTGGCTGGGGGAGAAGGAGGAGAAGGGGGCCCCACAGGGGCAGGTCCACCGGGTGCTGCTGGTGAGGGGCAACGGGCAGAGGCAGGGCTGGTGGCCAGCCCAGGCCCCAGGGGTTGCCCAGGCCATGGCACTGTGGCCGAGACCCCACTGACACAGAGCTCTGGGCTCACAGAGCTGGTGTGACCATGTGGAGGATGATGGTCTCTCAGCACGGGACCACAGAGAAGGTGCTGCCTTCTGCATGTCTTTCCTTTGTGGAAACAAAACAGTGGAAAACCCAGGCCCTGAAGCAACTGGGACCCTCAGGAGAGAATGACCAGCTGTGCCCACTTTCCAGCAGCCAGCAGCAGCGTCGGTCATACCCACACCCCATGGCCTGGCCACAGGCACCAGCTGCTCTGCTGGCCTGCGAGAGCAAGAGGAAAGGAGAGGAAAAGCTTTTGCCTCTTGGGCACCTGCTCTGCAGGGCTCATGTCTCATGTGGCAAGGGGTGGATGTGGTACAGCCCGCAGCTCTAGACCATTTCTGTCCCCATGGCCTCTGGCACAAAAGCACCAGAGCTGCAGGAGCAGCTGCAAGAGTCTTTTGACACAACTGCTGAGGCAAACAAGGGCACGTCATAGCAAAAGGTCCTCCAGTGGGGTTGGTCCCTCTTCTGAAGTTTCTGTCACCTTTGGTGACCCAAGAGAATCTTTTTCCACCTGGCCTGGGTCTCAACGCTGCAGAGGAAAAGCTGGCAGCAGATTTTAAGAGAATGACCCTCAGGTCAGCTCCGTTCTCCTTTGAGCACCCTGTGTAACTCTTTTCCCACCTTGCAGGATGGGAGCAGCTCTGGTCCCCACCATGGGAACATTTATCTCCCCACTTCCCTCCCTGCGTGCTCACGCTCCTTCCATGCCACTCCATTGCCACACCTGCTTGACTCCTGTGCACATCTCCCAGTGCCCATGGGGTGGCTGCAGGGAGGCATATGCCAGCCCCATGAGCCCCACACACCCCACAGGATCAAAGCTCCTCTGAGCTCCTCAGGCTATCGCTTGCCCTGTCCATCCATGGCTGATGCACTCCTCATGGGACTGCTTTCCCCAAAGAAAGGGCAGTGTGTGCCTTGCCCACGCATGGATGGCAAGGCAGGATAGTGAAGCATCCCCAGCAGCAGGGCTGGAGCAGGCGGTGCTGGAAGGGGAAAGTGATGCTGGGCAGGGGAGCAGGGCTCCTTGTCCATCATTCCTGGATCCCTGTGCCAGGGCAGGTGGAGAAGCTCAGCCCTCATCAGATAGGCACCATGTCAGAGATGTTACGTGCAGCCTCAGGCGCTCATGTTCGCGTGGCACAGCAGCGTGCACGTCCTCGCATGGGGACATTGGCTCTCAGACCACGGCTTTTCCAGCTGGCCTCTCCTGCCCTGCCGAGCTGGCCTGAGTGACTCCCAAAGCACTGCAGGAGTCCACAGCCTCACTGCTCACCCACCAGGTAATTGCCCTATGGAGCCATTTTGTCCCAGGAGGTCTTGAGAAAATGGCTTGCCATACTCGGAAGCTGGCAGGACCTGGCCTTGCTGCCCTGCAGTCTGCGTGGTGCTGCTGAGAGAGGGAATGGTTCCCATCCAGGCCACCCTCAAAGCATCCTGCACCTCCTGTGAGGCAGGGTGCACCCCCGGCAGTCATTCCCAGCCCAGCTACAGCAGCAGCAACCCAACTCGTTGGAGTAGCAGGATAAGCTGTTGCTGGTCAGGGTCTGTTGCTGTTTGCCTCCCTCATCAAACCCATGGAATTGTTTTTCCAGCAAGGCAGCAAGTACCCAGGGAAAAGAGGTCCCTGGCTGCTTTTACACACGACCACCCTGCAAAGCGTGTGCAAGACAGGCAAGCGGCTGAGAGTGCATCTTGCTTGCTTTCTTCCAGAATATTTATTCCCTGGGCATCTGTAGAGATTTTCTCCCCTGCATTCATTGCCTGGAAGCCCAGCTAGGCTGCCGGCTGCCGGCCCATTCCTCAGCTCCCAGCCCATTCTGAGGAATTGCTCCCGGCTTGCTGCTGCAAATATCAGCAGAGGGCAGGGCAATACCACCAAAGGGTGACCAAGGACAATTCCCAGGAGCCAGGGCATCCCACTGCAGCGCCATAGATGGCAGCTGCTGATGAAGAGGAGGCCAGGGTGCCCAGCTGACCTCCTCCCCGAGGAGGGTGCAGCCAGCTGGGCAGGGTCCCTGCCAGAAAATGAGCAGGGTGCCAATGAAATTTCTCTTGGAGGTGCCAGAGATCCTTCTCTCAGCTTAAAACCTGCATCCTTTGGGGGACAGGGAACAAGCCCACCCTGGGTAAGAGGCAGGCAGTGCAACCCTTCTCTGGCAGGTGGCCTGGCTGTGTGGAGGCTCCCCAGAGCAAGTGCAGGAGAGCCAGTGCCTCTCATGCTCCAGCCCTGACCTGCTTTGCAGGAGCTCACTCCCAGCTGTGCTATGTGTGGGTAACAGGGTCTGTGAGCAGCCACAGCAAGAGGATGGACTGGGGCCGAAGTCCAGACAGGAGCAGCAAGAGAGGGGGCTGGAGACAACACCAGGAGCAAGGCTGCAGCAAGGACCTGAGGGGTCCATCCAGGAGATGGGACCAGACACAAAGACCAGCTACCTGCAACGTCTGTCCAAGGGCCATCCAGCAGATGGGCTGAACACAAGCTGTCTACCACACAAGTATGGGGTCCACACAGGAAACAGCACCTGAGATAAGCTGCATGTTACACAGGTCCAAGGTCCGTCTGGAGACAGAGGCATCAATAAACACACCCTCACAGAGCTCAGGCCAGTACTAGGTGCTCAGGGCTGAGCTGAAGTGAGTGCAGGACCCACAGCTGGAGGATGTGTGGGTGGGGGTCCCAGGCGAGGCTGGGACATGAGTGCCCTCAGAGTCCCGACACTTAGAGCAGCCCAAGGTTTGAGCACAAGGCATAGGCCACCCAGTGCCTCAAGGGTTCAGCTCTGGCTGAGGCTACTCCTCAAGATGGGGGTTGAGGGAAGCTGCATGGTGATGGTATCTATCCCCATATGTGGTCGTGGCCAATTACCTGTAACCTGTTTCCCTGCACCTCTCTTCCAAAAGCGGAGTTTGTCGATGTTTCCTGGGGGTGATCTGCCAGTTCAGGGAAGGAGGAAGAGCCAGGTATCGTGTTTGTAGAGATGCTCCATCAGAGCCCAGAGTAGCTCCAACACTTGGTATCTTTGTTTCTGTGAAATCCCAGGTGCATCTGGGTCATCAAGCTTTGGGAAGCCTCATTGGGTGGCCAAGGCTGACTTGCTCATTCGCTCTCCTAAGTGCTTGACTTTCAAGGGTCCTGGGCACTCTCCTAGTGAATGCACAGAGGGGTTGCATCCCCTGGAGATGCTCTTTTGCCTTCCCAGCAGATGGGCAGGAGAAAAAAAGCCAACTTTCCTACCCATGAATTGTAGCCAGAGAAATGAAGCAGATGAGTTCCCAGCTGTGCTGCTGGGGCGATGTGCCAAAGAGCCAACTTCAGGGGCTGGGGGCCAGGCAGGGGGGCTGCACCTTCTCCAGGGGCCTTGGGGAGGCTGGGGGGGTGGAAGGCAGAGAAGTCGTGAACCCACAGCACACCATAGGTAAGCAGCCTTCTTTCTGCAGCCGGTAGCCATGCTTATAAAGCAGGAAGTTTCAGGTACCTGGATAAGCAATTTCAACTGCAGTTGGTTTTGCCACACGGAGGGGGTGGTTTGGTATCCATGCCTGGAGGGTGTGCTTTTTCTCCAGCTTGCCAAGCCTGTCTGTCCTCTGCCGGGCCAGGGTGCTCACCGTGCTTCACAGGGCTCTTGTGCCTTGCTGGCAAAAACTCTGCAGGACTTGCTGAGCAAGAGCAGGTGGAATGCATGCCTGTGGGGACACATCTGCAAGTGCCCCTTCATGCTGGGAGGGCTGGGGATGGGCTTTTATGGGAAAGCCTAGTGTCTTGCCTGAGCACGAGCCCAACAGCTGGAGCTTTGAGAAGCAATCTGAGATTAAAAAAAAAAAAAAATCACAGGAGGCAACAATATCAGCAAGTGCCCAAGAATCCCCTAGTCCCATGCAGCCTGCACATCAGGAGCCTCCTCTTGCCTGCTATCCACTGCCCAGCAGCACCAGGCGCCGCTTGAGAGCAGGAAGGGGAGTGCAGAGAGCTGCAAACCCACACCTGTGTCTTTTAGCTGCTGCATTTGGGGAGAGCTGTGACACCTAAAAGTCTCTCTGGGAGAGACAGTGCAGGACCAGTCCTTTCCCTGGTGCAGTCAACCCAGGCATGGGAGGGGAGTGGAGAGGGTCCCTTCTTCCCAGCAACATCAGACACAAGGGCAGAAGTGGAAGTGCACAGCAAGCCTTCAGGGTCCAACTTTGCACCTTGTTTCTCTGCCAGGGGCTGGGGGAGTGGGAATCTGGCAGCTGGCCCTCTTTGGAAAGGGTTCAGCTGCCTTAGGAGAAATTCCTCACATAGCTTTGCTGTGAAGAAAGTGCTGACCTGTTCGGGGGTGTTTGCTGAGCAAGTGAAGATGAGCCAAAGGCAGCTCATAAGTGCAGCTCCTAAGTGCTGGGAGAAAATGGCCCATTTTCTCATCACCAGGGTTAGGCAGCAGGTCAGGCTCTTTGGGGAAAGCAGTGCCTGGTGGCAGTTACTTTGTATGCTGTAAGCAACCCCACCAGGATGCCCTGATGCTCGCTGCCTTCACACACTGCTGGGGAGATGCTCTGACTACAGCAGAGAAGCTGATGGTGCCACGCCCTGTGGTAGGTGAGTACCAGAGGGTGAGCTGGCAGCTATGTCCAGGCTGCTTGGCCAGATGCTGGTGCCCGGGACCTGCCTGTGGTGCTCTCTGAAACCCTGCCAGTCCCAGGAGTGAGACCCAGGAAACATGTGGAGAGCTGGAGTCTCAGGGTGGGGATGAGATGGTGCGTCGAGAAGGGGGCGTTTAGCTATGGTAGAACTTGAGGCACCTCTTGGGATGCTAGGGACACGCACAGGACTGAGATGCTGTTCCTTCATCATAACAGAAGCAGGCTGCTGGCACTGATAACTGCAGTGTCAGAGAGTATTTAAACCAGAAGCAAGTGGCTGGGGGAGAGCACCTGGTCTGGCCTGATGTGGGGAACACAGCTAATATTCAGTACACTTCCGAAAATGCCAGCAAGAAAATAAACAGCATAACTGCAATAAATAAGGAAGGCAAATCAGATCCCCTGCAGTGCCAGGAGAGCAGCCAGCGCATGTCTGAGCAACAGAGCAAGGGCAAACCTACAAATGCTCCCGCATTAACGCCAGATACCTAAAGCCAGATACTTAGGGATTTTAGGGGAGGCTGTAATAAGGGGACACTTCCACTATCCACTTGCAGACTGGATCAAAGTGTCAGGGGACAAAACGTAAGGATAAAACCTTTGAATGCGGTACATGGTGCCATCCCCCCAGAAGTGGTCTGAGAACCACCAGAAGATGCTTTTCTGGATCTGCTCTTGCACAGCACATGGGGCTTAGCTTGGGAGGGTCTAGGCCAGCTGTGATACCGCTTGGTTTTAATTTTATGGTAAGGAAGAGCAGGCTGAATAAATCCAGCACATGGTTATTCAATTTCAAGACAAGAGGCCATGTAAAAATGAGGAAATGTGTCAAAAAAGAAAAAAACAGGCCAATCCCAAACCTCTCACTGGTGTGTCCAGAAAGCCAGAGGCCTCCAAGCTGCCTGGAGGCTGCAGAAGAAAGTCGTATTAAGAGCCTCAGTAAAACATGGAGCAAAGAGCAAATAGGGCAATCTCATAAAGCCCCCGCACAGCTGATGGGAAAGAAGGGCGAGCACAGGAAAAAGGTTGATGCTGAAGAGCAGAAGGTCTGCCAAAAGAAGAACAGGAAAGCTGAAAAAATGCAGCAAGTTGGATATAAACAGGGAAGCAAGAGGGCTAGGAGCAGGCTTGAGGACTGTCTTGCCAAATGTGCTCAAACCAGTGGTGAACAGCTCAGCAAATCTACTGCAGGGACCGTGAGGTGAGCGGGGTGCACAGGGATGGGATGGCCACAGCGGACAGGTCTTTGCCCTGGGGGCATTCCCACCCCCACCCATCCCAGCTTTTTTTTCCCAGACAGGTGGGAAGGGCTCATAAATTGGAATAGAAATCCTGGCAGGGTTATCTGGGAGAGACAAGCTAAATGTCGGTCAGTCATGGACAGCTCAGAGGTGGCCGGCACCAGCTGGGCCAGAAAGGGATGGGGCACATTGACTGTCAGCAGGAGCGCGGTCATGTCCTAGCACTACCCTATGCAAGGTGGGTACAAGGATCCTTGAGCATGGGGATCCTCACAGAAGCAATCCTTCCTGGTGGCCAGACCCGCTCCCAGGCTGCGGGAAGGCTGGCAGCTCAGTGTGTCCTGGCATGGGGAAGTGGGGCAGAACATCGGGACATCCAGCTGCTGAGCAGCCTGCAGCGGTCCAGTCCTGCAGAGCCAGCCAGCACAAGCTCTTCTGTGGGGAGCTGGGAATTTCCTCTTGCCAAGGAGGAAACAGCTCCTATTTTGAACCTTGCTGGAGCAAAGGACTTTTATTTCTTTTTTTTTTTTTTTCCCCAGCTGAGTCAGAGTTGACCATTCCTCTCCAGGGGAGATGCCAAGTGCAGTCTGGGAGAGAGGAGGTAACAACCTCAGGGCTGCTGGGAGACTCCCCAAGGAAGCAGCACTGCCACATGCCAGGACTGTCAGTTTTGGGGCTGCTTGTTCTCGGCATTACCTCCACACAGGTGTGCTTCATCACCAACACAGCATCCCCAGGGCCCCGCTGGTCCCTCCTCCAGCCACCACCCTGCACTGCAACCTGTGTCCTCCTGCCCACGTCCTGCTCCCTGTGCCCGAGCCAGAGACAGCCATGACTACAGCCTGTCAGTGTTGTGCCTGGCAAGCAGATGGTGATGCTTACAGGGCTCTCCCCCAAATGTTGGCCTGGGCTCAGCCCCATTAATCTGCCAGGCCCAGCTCTCTCCTGGAGACCTCATCTTGCCTGGCCTGATTTCAAGACT
This sequence comes from Balaeniceps rex, assembly GCA_013401315.1. NCBI lineage: Eukaryota > Metazoa > Chordata > Aves > Pelecaniformes > Balaenicipitidae > Balaeniceps > Balaeniceps rex. The sequence continues at coordinate 107,358 of VYZW01062277.1, forward strand.
CTCCCTTGAGCAAGCACCTGTCTGTCAATGCAGGGAAGGAGGAGGAACATGCTCTTTTTATCATGTTAAAAATAAACTGCTTTTCAAGAGGTCTCTCTGAAAGGGCTGGGGAAGGGAAGCAGGAATTTGGATGAGTTTGCTTGCTCTGTGGCTGCTGGCTCCGGCTCACACCAGGCAGGGCAGGTGGATGTTGATTTGAATTGAACTGCACTTTCTGGGGGAAAACAGGGAGGTGGGTGTGTGAGCAGAGCTTGCTGGGGCACAGCACCCACAGGCAGGCCATGCAAGGGGAGGGAGAGCCTGGGGGACCTGTCCAAGCCAGGAGCTGGAGGCTGTGGGTGGCCCTGCCAGCCATAGGAGGGACATGGAGGGGCTGGAGCTGGCAGCCAGGGTGTCCCAGTGTGGGAGGGCTCCTCCCTTGCATAAGCAATTCAGGCATCACAGCCGACCAGAGCATTTGGGGGAAGGCTTCAGGAGCTCTCCCAGCCTTGCTGGGTTTGGCAGAGCCAGAGACAGCTGGTACTCCCGGCAAGCCCCAGCCCTGCAGCAGGATGGGGGCTGTGGGCAGGGTGCACAGTGGGAAGGGGCAGAGGGGGGTCTCGGTGTCCTCCCCTGGGTGGGTGATGGGGGCACAGGCTGGCACGCGTCTCCATGGGCAGCGACAAGAGGTGTTGCTGAGGGATGCCGTGAGCCTGGTCACTCTCTGTGGGCTGGTCTCCTCGTACTCCCGTAGTGTCTGTAGTCATCGCATCAGGGATATTGGTGGGGACATGCCTGTCCAGGCTCTTTAGGACCTGTTCACGACAATGAATTTCTCTCCTCCCTTTCTAGCTGGTCCTGTCCACCTCCCCATCCTACCCTGGCAGCAAGTGCTGTGGCTGGGGACAGAAATGCCTGCTGGGATCTGCTCTCAGCCTCTCCGCTGAGCCTCAGCAAGTGCCCCCGATGCTGGTGTTGCAGGCTGCGGCAAACAGCTCTGCATCCACCTCGCCCACCAGCTCTGTGAGCGTGTAGCCCTCCATCATCCACCCCTTCCACCCCCTACTCCCTTCCCAGAGCCCCCACCAGGTGGTCTCACCCCTCAGGCAGCTGCTCCATCCCCGCCATCGTTGCAGATGCTCCTCACCCCAGCTCCAACAGGTCTCTCTGAAGCTATGGGGGACCAGACCTGCACCTTGTACCTGGGATGAGGATGCACCAAGGTTTCACGCAGCTCCAGAGCTCTACCCTTCTTATCTTCCACTGGTGGTGTACAAGCGTGACTGTGCGGCGGGAAGGGAAACAAGTGCCATTTCCCACAGCCAGCCAAGAGGCAGAGACACAAGGGCAAGCCACCGGGATGAGGCATGCGAGAAGCATCTGCCTTGTCCCCTTTCCCATGAAATGCTTCTCTCGGTCCTTCGTCTGATGTGTGCTGGACTGTTGATTTTCCCCTGGAGTGGATGAGTCACGGAGAAGCCAGGAGGGAGTGGGGGCTGCCGGGACACCCCAGGTGCCCATGTCTGGTGGGGAGGCGGCACGGGAAGGAGCAGGCACTGCCCAGGGCAGAGAGCAGGAAGGATGCATGCGGTCCAGGGGTCTGGGGCTGGCTCTCTCCAACACTGCACGGGGTTCCCTAGCCCTGGGGTAGGAAGGGGGATCCCTCCTCTGGTCCCCCTCCTCCTTCCCTGGGGAGGAGGTTGCTGTGCGTAGTGGGGTGAGCTCTCAGCTGTGCCTCTGCTGAGTTAGCGGCTGTGTATCTGCTGGCTCTGGAGAGCTCTGCTCTCACTTGCCCTTCTTTCTCGTATGTCGCTCAGCTCTTTTATTGCCGATATCCAGCTTGGATATGGGCCAGGCCACCTCCATCATGTCATGACTCTGCCAGACAAGAGCTCTCCACAGCATGTGGCCCAGGGAGAGAGGCAGTGGCTTCGGGACATGGCTGGGGCTGGGATCCCCTGCCCGCTCAGCTCTATGTGTGAGGCTCAGGGCTCTGTGGTGGTGGTGCAGGCTGTGCCATGCGATGTGGGGAGCTGCAGACAGGAGTCTATCCTGTCCTGCTGAGGTAGGAAGTGATAGTGTGGTGGTCCCCTGGCCCTGGCTCACCTCCCAGCCAAGCCACTGCAATCCATGCTGGCCCATCCTCCTCGCGTCCGTGGGAGGGATGCGGGTGGGCTCCAGATCCTGGAGCATTTCTGCTGCTGGCCAGGCCTCTGTCTGCCCCCGTAACACCTCCTTTTGCCCTGTGCGGCCCCTCGCTAATGCGTCTGCCAGATCTGGCTGCTGGGGCCAGGAGTGATGCTGCTATGCTCCCAGCCTCCCAGCACCCCAACCTGGCTTAGCTCATCCCCCGCCTACATGGGCAGGTAACGAGCTCCCCACACAGCCAAGCTCATGTGCTTTCCAGCTTTCCTCTTTGGGGGAATATCTGGATTTCCAATTATTTCCACTCCCTGCCTGAGCTCCTTGGGTCCTTCCCAAACGCCCACCTTTGTGGGTCTGCGTGCTTCACCTCCGGAAAGGGGCAATGCCTTTCGCAAACCAAGATGCTGTTGCACCATCGTTTGCCAGATCCTCGCTAAAGGTGTCAGCTGAAGGGAGGGTATGGTGCTGCCCTTTGCAGTGGACATCCCTCCTGTACCAGTTCCTCCACCGCTGTCCTGGCAGGTCTGGGCCATCAGCAGACACAGGCTTCTGAGCCAGAACAAGGGATGGGGCAAAGAGATGCAAAACTGGCTGGTGCCAGTGGTCCTGAGCGCTCACACCCAGGGGCTGTAGCTGGGAGAAGGTGGCTTTACTACGGACAAATCATCAACGTCGCAGGACTGGCCACAGCCACTGCTTGGGGATTGGCGCAGATGGGACAGTCCTGCCTGTTGGTGGTTTTCTGTTCCCTCCGCTTGCTGCAGCCTTTGTTTTTCTGCACAGACACTTGCCAAATATTGGCCTTTGCCTTCTTGTCCCTTATTGCACCCTTGGCCCCAGTCCTATGGCTCCCGCTGCCCTGCAGCCTCCTCACTAAGCCCACCATGGAAAAGTACAGTGGCAGCAGGACTGGGGCCCCTGCCCGCATCCCAGCTGCAAGTCACAGGAGCATCTCAAGGCAACCGTGCACAAGCAACTGTTTTTCAGTGGTGGCAACCGTTCACGGCATCCGCTGGCACCCCCGCTGCTCCCACAGCACATGGGTCACAGCTCCTCGGGCTGCCCGGCAGCCTGGGGACATGCTGCCCTTCACAGCGCAGGGGCAGCCGTCAGGCCGAAGCCACTTCGGGAGGGGGATGTGGACGCAGGCCATGCGTGTCAGCCCCGGAGCCGCTGCCAGGGCCGTGCCTGGGCCATGCGGCTGGTGTTTCCAACCCCTCTCCTCTGCCCAAAGGAGGGAAAAACAGGCCAGTCGTCCCACAGGGTTGCCAGGGTGACATTTTTTTGGCCGTCACACTGTCCCAGCCGCTGAGCTGGCAGGGGCTGTGTGCTGGGAGCTGGGGCAGCTCCTCTGTCCCTGCACCAGGGTGCCTGTGCCTGGGGCCACCCAGCAGCATGGGACAACTAGACACAGGATGCAGCCTGGAGGGAGTGGGTGGGAGCCAGGTGGAGGGGGGGGTGGGGCAGGGGGACCCTGGAGGAGCCGTGCAGCGATGAAAAATGTCAAAGCTTTGCTGGAGCTTGAAGCCTGCGGGGCAGGAGGGCCTTTTTGGCTGGGGTTTGGGAAGCCATGGCTGTGAGCAGCCAAGCCACCATCAGACAAACGCTGGTTTCCATTTGTTCAGCTTTTGAAAGAGCTGCCTCCCTGGCAGCATGTCCCCCCCCCTGCGGCGGGCAGTGTTTGTTTGCTTGGGAGAAGATGAGCCTCATTATCTGTCCTTCGTGGCTCTCAAACTTTAAAGCACAGCGGGAGGAAATTTTACGATGGGAAACTGCCCTAGTGTCAGCCAGGCGCTTTGCATGGAGGTCTGCTGGGGGGAGATGGCCCCATGGCGGTGGGGCCGGCACTGGGGCAGAGACCTGCTGGCAGGCACAGGGAAGGCAGGAGGGTGGGCAAAAGGTGATGCACTTGAACCTGCCTGGTGTCTCTCCCTGGAGAACAAGCACAGCGGGAGCTGGGGGAGTACGGCCAGGCCAGGCAGAGCCCAAAGGTGCAGCAAGGAGGAGGTCAGGGCTGCAAAGCAGCTCCACATTCACCTGCACCTCGGTGCTCGCAGCACCCAGCGATAATATCTCTGCTGTCAGTGAAGTGCTGGCTGCATCAGTGCGTGGGAAGGTCCAGGCAGGCGTAGCCCCAACCAGGTTTGCACCTCCTGCCCATGCGGCGCTGATAACGATAGGAAGGGCCTGCACTGCGTTTCCCCGCTGAGCTAGAGCAGTGCCTGGAGCAGCCACCCCGGAGCTGCCCGTGGCCTCTCCCACGCCGTGGGAGCATTTACCCGCCCACTCCCATCAAGCCCATTAAAAGCCGGCTCGCTTTGAAGAGACCGCTGCTATTGGGGAGGAGTATTTTCTGTTTTCAAGGAGATTTTTCCAAGCACCATCCTTGCCCCAGGACTCTCCTCCCACTTGCTCCACGCTCTCCAGGCCCAGCACCGTCGCGACTCCTCCTGCAGCCCATCCACTCCTCTGAAAACCCTGCACGAAATGGCAGTCCGGTGACTCAGGGCTGCCACGTGTTGCCTTTTGTGCAGCTCAGGTACTCCGGCAACGCACATCAGCGTCTACCTGGAGGAAAGGAATCCAGCTGTGGGAGAAGAAAGGGGCAGTAAATCACTCAGCATCCAGCCAGGAAAGCGTAAATTTAACAGTCCCGACCGGGTGAAATCATTCTGCACCCAAACAAAAGGCAGCTTCAGTGTCTATTCGACGTCCCCAGACTGGGGTCGTGCAGAGGGGCTGCCTGCCTTTGGCTCTGTGGTGCAAGGTGCAGCAAAAAGATTTATAGCTAAAAGATGAATTAGCGATAGCGTGCACCTCTGCGAGCACTGAGCCGAGCAGCTGGATGTCATGGTTTATTCTGCTAGATCCAAACTGTGACTTAGACTAAACACTGCCTCTGCCATCAGTGAATCACTTCTAGATCCCCTCGAAGTTTCCAGGGCTTGGATTTCAGAAGCTTGCTGCTGTGGGGCACTAAAATGCTGCGGAAGACAAAGCAAGGTGTGGCAGGTTTTGTGGGGATTATCCTGGCCTCCACGGGGCTGGGGCTGGAGGGAGATGAAAGCTGGGGTAAGGGGAGGAGGTGGAAGTGAGCAGCAGCGCCAGCTTTAACTCTTTTCCCTGCATGGGGAAGGTGAGGTGAGACGCACTGCCACCCAGGCTCTGGAACTCGAGGCCCCTGGCACGGGCTGTCCCAGGAGAGTGCGCAGGGACCTCCAGGCCCCCCGTCCTGCCAGGCTGGGCCAGGTTCATTGCATGAACAGGCAGAGTGGCAAGGGAGGCTCGTGGGGTTCCCAAGCCCCCCACACGCAGTGGGGAGGAGCAAGGGGCCACTACGTTAGCGAAGGGCCAGGGGAGGAGGACACGGGGTGCCAAGATGGGAGCACCCTTCCCTGCTTGGTGCCCCCGGGGCTTGGATAGGGCAGAGGAGAGGGAATGAGCTCAGCTCGCTGATTCACTCCCTCCTTCAAGACCAGGCCTGGCCTGCGAGCCGAAACCCATGGGCTTGGTGGAGCAGGCGATGCCGGGGCAGGTCCGGGCTGCCGGTGCCCTTTGGGGGCGAGGGCGCTCCCCGGCGCCCCGGCGAGAGGATGCTCCTCAGGAAACGGGGCTGTGCCCGCCCCCCCGGCTGTGCTGGGGCCGGCGCAGAGCCCGGACGCCACGGGGGGCTGTCCCCGACCCCCTCCCGGCTGCAAAAGCCCGGCGGCTGTGCAATCCCTGGGACCGGGGGCTGGGGGCGGGCTCAGCCCGGGCGCGCCCGCTCCGCCGCCAGCCCTGGCCGCCCCGCCCCTCCCC